>JAAAKG020097677.1:0-16025 GCA_010014905.2 Druon quercuslanigerum
TTAAAAAAACTAATTTTAAAAAAATACTCAAAACGATTTTAAAAAAAAATTTTCGAGTTTGGAAGATTACGAAATTTTAGTTGTAAAAGGAAAAAAATAATTTTTGAGGTACAAAAGTTTCAAAAAATTTAAATCAAAACGTTCATTTTCAAAAAATTCGAATAAGAAAAAATAATTATAAAAAAAAGGAAAATGATTTTTTATTCTACATCAAACCATTTCAAAAGATTACCAAACATTGAAAAGTTTTTAGACAATTTTTTTAAGAATCGTGTAAATATTTAAAGTGATTCGTGTTTTTTTTTTAATTTAATTCAATTGTAAAAGTATAATTAAAAAGATATAAGAAAATGCCAAATAATTTCAAAATATTGAAGAAAAAAAATTTAAAGTTTTCAAAAAATATCATAAATAATAAAAAAATTGAAAAGGTTCCGAAAGACTTCAAACAAAATGTAGAGTTTTTAAGATTTTAAGAACTCGTTTGATTAAAAAGTCATTAGTTTAATTAAAAATTCAACTCTATGGTTAAAAATGTGATTATTTTGTTAAAAGTTCGTTTTTATAAAGAATTTACCGATTTTTAATTAATTATTAAAGTCTTTTTTGGTCTATATGATTATAAATTAAATTTTTTATCCTAAATTATTCTTGTAGGGTTGAAAAATTAATCTGTTTTGCAGAAAATTTTCAATTTATCTTTGTGGGAAAATATTTCATCTTTCATTTTTACAACAGTTACATTTTTTAACCCTAAAAGAATAATTTATAACAAACAATTTTTAACCATATTGTTGAATTTTGAATCCAAGTAATGAATTTTTAACCAAATGCGTTGAATTCATCCAAAAATATGGATTTTTAACAAAATAGTTAGATCATCAACCCAAATGGGTTTTAGTTTTAAACCAAATAGTTGTAATTTTGATTTAAAAAGATGAAATTTTTACCAAAAGTGATTAATCTTGACACTAAAAAGACAAAAGTTCACAAAAATTATTGACTTTTCAACACAAACCGAGTTTTTAGTCAAGAAAGAAATAAAATTTCCTTAAATTATAATTTGATGAGAAAAATTTCTTTGATTATTTGTTTTAAGGTTATACGAATATAATTTTTTTGCTTTATATGAAGAAAATTCGCAAAGAATTTTGAAGATATCAAATATTTTGAAAAAGTGAAGTCGGTTTACCCCCTTCCATACTTCCCCTCTCCTAATTCCCTCTAAATTCCCCTACTTCCGCTCTGCTTACCCTTCCCTTCACCGCCTTTCTTAACTTCTTTCTCCTGTGCTTCCCCAGTTTCCTAACTTCCCCAACAAACTCTTCCCTTCCCCCACTTCTCTTCCCCTGCCACCACTTATCCTCCTCTACTCATCATCATTTATAATTATTTCCCCTTCATCAGCGGCGTAGCTAGGCGGTGGATGGGGGCTCAAGCCCCCCAATCTTTGTCTATACATAAACCCGAGGCCCCCTCCGAAAAAAACCGAAGCCCCTTCCCTAAATCCTGGCTAGGCCGCTGCCCTACATTCCCTCACTTCTACAACTTCTTCTCCCTAATTTCCCCTCACTTCTCTTTCATTCCCACAATTTGCCCCACTTCCTTTCCCATTATTTTCCCTAACTCTCTCCTCATTTCGCCTACTCTCCTTTCTTCTCTTTAAATTTCTCTTCTTTTTCTCCACTCAGTTTTTCACCCTCTATTCCCTCCCCTAATTTGACATACTTTCTCCCTCATGTTCCCTCGCTCCCGGCTCCACCATGCTCCACTCTGCACCATTTCTCTAATTTTCCGTATTTTTCTTCCCCTCACTTTCTCTTCACTCATTTCCACTTATTTAAGCTATTTCTCCTCTTGACTTTCCCCCTTCGGTTACCCTACACGCGTGCATTTGCTAATAAATTGAATATAGAGGTATTTAAAAAGAGTGTTGAAATGGAGAGAACTGATTGGGGTAAAAATGGAGGTTTATCGAAAGAATCGAAATGGAGACCTATTGTATGTTTCTATATTGTGCACCTTTACCCTCTTTTCATGTCTTTGTTGTTATTTAGTTTGAATGGGTACCTGTACGAAAAAATAGAAAAAGTGCAAACAACACATGGAGGAGGTAGGAAGGTAGGAAGGTAGGAAGGTAGGAAGGAAGGCACTTGATTCGCGGAGCTGGTGCTCGACTTTAATAATAAAATGTCGCATTGTCACTTGGAGGGTCGTGCTCGAGGGTGGTTTTTGGCGCGACGTGCATATTGTCATCGCGTACAACGTACGTACCACATTCTTCCACCCCTGCCAGCGTGTGTACCGCACTTTCGAGCCTAAAGGACTGCTTTCACGTACGAGTGACCCCGGCATTTCTGTTCCTCTCGCTTCGCGGTACGAGTATAATTTATTGCCATTCCATTCCTTTCCATTCCTGCACAGCACTCTTCACGCATGCTTTCGAATGTTTTTATTATCGCTTTGCACTAACGCCCGTCAAGACTCTTGTCTACAAAAAAAACACCGACATCCTACACCTACAAGATCAGCGTACCAACTAAACATTCTAAAATTGGATACTAATTTTCGAATAAATAGGGGCACGAAACTTTTTTTTTTAAAGGATCTCTTTTGATGGGAATTTTTGGATTTACAAATAGGCTAATTGAGAATAGAGTCCATATTCTCAATAATGCCGTTCTCGATAGTGCCGTTACCGAGAATGCGAGAATTTCTCAAGAATGTACGAGAAATAACTAAACTAAAGATTCTAAAATTGGATACTAATGTTCGAATAAATAGAGGCACGAGTAATTTTTTTTTTTTAAATCTCTTTTGAAGTGAATTTTTTGATTTACAAATAGGCAAATTGAGAATATGGCCCATCTTCTCAATAATGCCTTTCTCAATAGTGCCGTTAATCCTAATTAGAGTCAAGTAATTCTCGGTAATTTAAATTTGGAGGAGGTAGCAGAGTAAGTTACCCAACGTTACCGAGAATACGAGAATTTATCGAGAATTTACGAGAAACAGCTAAATTAAACATTCTTAAATTGGAGATTAATTTTCGAATAAATAGAGGCACGACACTTTTTAAGAAGAAAAGAATCTCTTTTGAAAGGAAGTTTTCGCTTTACAAATAGGCAAATTGATAATAGAGACCATCTTCTCAATAATGCCGCTCTCAATGGTGCCATTCCATTCCTTTCCATTCCTTCACAGCACTCTTCACGCATGCTTTCAAATGTTTTTATTAAGGCTTTGCACTAACGCCCGTCAAGACACTTGTCTGAAAAAAAAACACCGACATCCTACACCTACAAGATTAGCGTACCAACTAAACATTCTAAAATTGGATACTAATTTTCGAATAAATAGAGGCACGAAACATTTTTTTTAAGAATCTCTTTTGAAGAGAATTTTTGGATTTGCAAATAGGCAAATTGAGAATAGAGTCTATCTTCTTAATAATGTCACTCTCAATAGTGCCGTTAATCCTAATTAGAGTCAAGAAATTCTCGATAATTTTAATTTGGAGAAGATAACAGAGTACGTTACCTAACGTTACCGAGAATACGAAAATTTATTGAGAATTTACGAAAAATAACTAAACATTCTAAAATTGGATACTAATTTTCGAATAAATAGAGACACGACACTTTTTTTTAAAGAATCTTTTTTGAAGGGAATTTTTTGATTTGCAAGTAGTCAAATTGAGAATAGAGACCATCTTCCTAATATGGTAGCTCTCAATAGTGCCGTTAATCCTAATTAGAGTCAAGAGATTCTCGATAATTTTAATTTGGAGAAGGTAACAGAGTACATTACCTAACGTTACCGAGAATACGAAAATTTATTGAGAATTTACGAAAAATAACCAAACATTTTAAAATTCGATACTAATTTTCGAATAAATAGAGACACGACACATTTTTTTTAAAGAATCTTTTTTGAAGGGAATTTTTTGATTTGCAAGTAGGCAAATTGAGAATAGAGACCATCTTCCTAATATGGTAGCTCTCAATAGTGCTGCTAATCCTAATTAGAGTCAAGAAATTCTCTATAATTTTAATTTGGAGAAGATAACAGAGTACGCTACCTAACGTTACCGAGAATACGAGAATTTATTGAGAATTTACGAAAAATAACTAAATATTCTAAAATTGTATACTAATTTTCGAATAAATATAGGAACGAAACTTTTTTTTTTTTAAGAATCTCTTTTGAAAAGAATTTTAGGATTTGTAAATAGGCAAATTGAGAATAGAGTCCATCTTCGCAATAATGCCGCGCTCAATAGTGCTATTAATCCTAATTTGAACCAAGCGATTCTCGGTAATTTAAATTTAGAGAAGCTAACAAAGTAAGTTACTTAACGTTACCGAGAATGCGAGAATTTATCGAGAATTTAAGAGAAATAACTAAACTAAACATTCTAAAGTTGAATATTAGTTTTCTAATAAATAGAGGCACGACACTTTGTTTTTTAAAGAGTCTCTTTTGAAGGGAATTTTTTTATTTACAAGTAGGCAAATTGAGAATAGAGTCCATCTTCTTAATATTACCCCTCTCAATAGTGCCGTTAATACTTATTAGAGTCAAGCTATTCTCGATCAGAAATTCAGAATAGGATTTTACTGATTGATTATATAAATTATTTTAAACTTTAACTAACTTTATTAAATTTTAGTTTAGAGCGTGTTTTAAGTAAAATTTTACATTTCTTAAGAACTACAATTTTTCGAATTAACAAAACTAGCGGAGTCCCGCTTTAGTGGCAGTCTCGGGTGTACCCTCAATAACCTTCGTACTATAGCGGGACTCTCCAAACCATAAACAATCAAAGCCGTATGAACCAATTCTGTTGGGGTTTCGTCTACAAAATTTGATTTATTTTTTCGTATATTCGCCATTTTAGTTTTATAATGTCATTATGAACGTGAACATTTTTTCTCGGTTAGCAAGCCTGTATTAGGGCTAATAAAATTTAAATATTCGAACTCTAAAGCTAAAAAATTTTCAATTAGAAGTACTAAAAAATTACCTAGAAATTAAAGCACTCAAAGTGAATGCTCAATAATTTGCAAACATAAAATGGTAGGTATTAACAATGTCCAAATAAACAAGTTTAAATAACATGCAGATAAATTGCAAAATTAAGAATTTTTTACTTTTATAAATTTTGAGCTGGAAACATTGGAAATTGAAAAATGAAATTTTTTTAAACTAAAAAATTCCTGAATAAAAAATTAAATAATTGTCATTTCAAATAATTAAAACATTATTGAAAAGCTTTACAATTTTATTTCCAGATCTTAAGAAATCTAGAAGTTGTTTTAAATGTTTTCAAATAAAAATTATTTTTGAAATTTTTTCAGAACTTTTAAATATTCAAATAAATAATAAATGTTAAATAATAAATACGTTACTACTTTTTTTTAATTTATCCCCTTATTCCACTCGTTGACAACTGTTTATTTGTTGATAAATCAATAATTAAAATAAAAAAATGATTTTCAAAGTTTTGAAATGTGCCTAATAGAATTTTATACGACAGATAAACCGGGCACTATTGAATTTTTTATACTAGGAAACATAAACTTTTAACCAAAAATGGAATATTTAAACTTTTAATTAAAAAATTTTTAAAAATAAATTAATAGATTTTCAATACAAAATGACGAATTTTCTATAAAATACTGTTCAATAAAAAAAAAATATTAAATTTTGATAAAAAAAAAAAGTTAATTTTATACCATAAAAGACGAATTTCCAAAAAAATAAAATAACTCTCAACCCAAAAGTTGAATTAAAAAATAAACTAGATTAATTTTTACCAAAAAAAAGGAACTTTCAACAAAACAATATAATTTCTAACCAAAGAGACTAATTTCTTACTAAAATTTTGAATCGTCAACCTAAAAATGAATGTCTTAGAAATTTGTTCAACTTTGAAACTTAGTTGTTAAATTTTTTACCAAAATATGAATTTTTTAACAAAAAGAATATTTCTCTAATGAAAGAAAACGAATTTTTACAAAATTCAAGAATTCTTAAGCAAAAAACATTAATTTTTAAGAAAGAAACCATTTTTTCATTTTTAAGAAAGTCTTTCAACTTTAAAACCTAGTTAAAGAATTTTTAACCAAAAAGTTCAATTTTTAAATAAGCTAGATTATATTTTAACAAAAAAAGGGAATTTTTAACCAAATATTTTAATATTTACAAGATTTCAATTTTTATTTTAAAAGAATCATTTTCGACAAGCAATGGAATAAATAAAATTTCAATTACCAGAGTAAGTTAAAAAAAAAACAGAAATTTTGAACAAAACAGTTTAATTTCCAACCAAAGAGATTAATTTCTTACTAAGATTTTGAATTGTCATCCAAAAAATAAATTTCTTAGAAAGTAATTTAACTTTAAAACTTAGTCGTAAAATTTTTAAACAAAAGATGAATTTTCAAACACAAAGAATATTTTTCTACCAAAAGAAAACGAATTTTTCACAAAATTCAAGGATTCGTAACCAAAAAGTTGAATTTTTGAGAAAAAAAAACATTTTTTTTATTTTTAAGAAAGTCTTTCCACTTTAATACCCATTTTAAAAACTTTTAAATAAACTAGAATAATTTTGAACGAAAAAAAAGGAATTTTTAACCAAATTTGAATCTTTACCTAAAAGAATCATTTTCGACCAACAATGGAATAGAACAATTTTTAATTACCAGAGTAAGTTAAAAAAACAGAAATTTTGAACAAAACAGTTTAATTTCCAACCAAAGAGATTAATTTCTTACTAAGGTTTTGAATTGTCATCCAAAAAATAAATTTCTTAGAAAGTAATTTAACTTTAAAACTTAGTCGTAAAATTTTTAAACAAAAGATGAATTTTCAAACACAAAGAATATTTTTCTACCAAAAGAAAACGAATTTTTCACAAAATTCAAGGATTCTTAACCAAAGGTAATTTTTTTAAATAGAAACAATTTTTTTTAATTTTCAAGAAACTATTTCAACTTTGAAACTTAGCTAATAAATTTTTAACCAAAAAGATGAATTTTCAAACAAAACAAAGTAATTTTGTACCGGAAAAAACGCATTTTTAACCAAATTTAGGAACTCTTAACCAAAAAGTTGAATTTTCAACTGAAAAAGATGAATTTTTAAACAAAAAGAATAATTTATTACCAAAAAAGACGCATTTTGTATAAAATTCAAAAACTCTCTACCCAAAAGTTAAATTGTTGAAAAAGAAAGAAATTTTTTTAGTTTTTAAGAAAGTAGTTTAACTTTAAAATCTATTTGTTTAATTTTTAACCGAAAAAAACGAGTTTTTAACAAAATTAAAGTATTCTCAACCGAAAAGTTAAATTTTGAACTAAAAACATAAATGTGTAGATAAAAATATTAACAATAACAATAATAATAATAAATAATAACAATTTAAAAAAATAAAAAAATAATAATAATACAATAATTAATATGTAGGTCATGTACAAATTTAAAAAATAATTTAGTTCTGTTTTTTTGTTACTTTTGCTTTATAAATAAATCAGGGTTTTTCAAAAATCAAAGCAAAATTAAAGAGTACTATTAAAGTGCTATCTTCTAAAACAGAATTAGGACTTCTACAAATTTCAAAAATTCAATTAGAACCATTCCAGTATTTTTGTCTCAAAAAATAAATTAGAATATGTAAATCCTTTAAAAAAATTAATTGGTACTTTTCTAGTATCCGCGCCCCCAAAAATGAATTAGGAAAAAATAAAACGAAATGGGTCTTTTACATTACTTTCTGTCCAGCAATGAATTAGGATTTTCTAACCAGTTTAAAAATTAAAAATAATTTTTAAATCAAAAATAGTTTAAAAATTAAAAATGAGCCTAATTTAAATTATTCCAGTACGGACAAAATTCGGGGTAAATTTAAAAAAGAAAATATTGAGGATAAAAAGGGGCAAAATATTTCTGAAAGAGGGAAATGAACTTGCGATATAAAAGGGAGGAAATCAATGGTCACACCGGATCGAGGTACTCATTTCTTTGACCGTGTCCACGTCGTGGACACGCAGACGAGGTGCCAGAAAAGAACGATTCGAAGGGCTCTAATGCGATTAGGGTCGTTATCAGATGTCACTTCTACTTCTTGCGTGATGACGCCGTTGCGGTCGTTTGTCATCACGTGACGTTGTCACGGAGAACATGATTTAGTTCCGCTTCCAGTTCTTAAATCCACCCTCCACAGTCCACTTGTCTTCCTTGTTTCTTTATTTCACTATTTTTCTCTAGATCGCTCAGGAAATCTCAGCGAAAATATTGCTACAAGATGAGTGACCCTCTCGGAAAAATTAAGGGTAGAAAAAAAATCTGTCTGCCCGGACGCCAGATTCTTATCGCGTGTACGTTTTTCTAAGAAAGGGAAGTTAGGAGAACTACTAAATCCCATTTTATAACTCTTAAGTCTTCATTCATAACTCCTAACTCCTAACTCATCACTTCTAAATCATACCTCCTGAAACCTAACTCCTAACTCCTAATTTAAAACTCATAATCCATAAGTCCTAACTCCAGTAACCTAGCTCCTATCTCCTCACTTTTGAATCCTAACTCCTAACTCTTAACTTTTATCTCCTAAATTCTAATTTATAACTCCTCATTTATAATTCTACACTCCTGAAAACAAACTCCCCATGCCTCACTTCTAAATCTTCACTTTTAACTCCTGTAATCTAACTCTTCACTTCTAACTCATAGCTCCTGAAACATATCTCCTCAGTCCTAACTCCTAACTACTGAAACTTAACCTCCTAAATCATAACGTCAAAATCCTAATTCCTGACTCCTAATTCACAAATCGCAACTCAGAGAAATTAGGAAAATGAAACTAGGGGAAGTGGAGTGAAATGTGGGAGAAGTGAGGAGAAGGAAAAGCAGATGTGTAAGTGAAAGTAGGCATCCTAATAAGCTACGAAATATTTTTTCAAGTTGGAAGGTGCCTACTTTCATTAATCTTTTTCATTTACGTTTTCTTGAATTAATTTGGCAGTAATAGCATTGACTGTATGTGATGACTATAAATGCATACACTACACAATCCCCATTTATTTATGTATTTTGTTTATAACGAAAACATTATTTAAGAAAAATGATTCTTCAGGTCTTTTAAAAGCAAAAATTCAATTTAATTTTAGAAGATTAAAAATTTGTGAAAAAAATCGAATAAGTTTAAGAAAATGCAGAATGCAGACGGTTTGAAAAGATAACAAAATAAATTAAAATAAATTAATTCACTATTCACAACTCAGAGAAGTTAGGAAAATGAAACTAGGGGAAGTGGAGTGAAATGTGGAAGAAGTGAGGAGAGGAGAAAGTAGATGTGTAAGTGGAATTAGGCATCCTAATAAGCTACGAAATCTTGTTTTTTTTTTAGTTAGAAGGTGCCTACTTTCATTAATTTTTTTCATTTAAGTTTTCTTGAATTAATTTTACAGGAATAGCATTAACTGTATGTGATGACTATAAATGCATACACTACATAATCACCATTTATTTACGTAATTTATTTATAACGAAAACATTATTTTAAAACAAAATGATTTTTCAGGTCTTTTTAAAAGCAAAATTCAATTTTAGAAGATTACAAAATAGTGAATACAATTAAATAAGTTTAAGAGATATGTAGACGGATTGAAAAGATAACAAAATAAATTAAAATAAATTAATTCACAATTCACAACTCAGAGAAATTAGGGAAATGAAACTAGGAGAAGTAGAGTGAAATTTGGGAAAAGTGAGGAGAGGGAAAACTAGATGTGTAAGTGGAATAAAGCATCCTAATAAGCTACGAAATCCTGTTTTTTTTAGTTAGAAGGTGCCTACTTTCATTAATTTTTTTCATTCAGGTTTTCTTGAATGAATTTCTAAGTAAAAGTATTGACGGTATGTGATGACTATAAATGCATACACTAGATAATCCCCATTTATTTATGTAATTTGTTTATAACGAAAACATTATTTTTAAAAACGATTTTTTAGGTCTTTTTGGAAGCAAAAATTAAATTTTAGAAGATTACAAAATTGTGAAAAAAATCGAATTAGTTTAAGAGATATTTAGACGTTTAAAAAAGAAAACAAATTTAACCATTAAAATTTTTTTTAAATATTTAAAACATGCAGTTTAGGAGCTTTTAGCACTTAAAACAAATATTTACTCGAAACTTGTATTTTCTATAGAAAATTATTTCTTCCCACAAAGTTGAATCTGAACCAAAATGACGATGGTATAAAATTCCTGGGACGTAATCGTCGCATATTATTTGATTATACCTTCCGCAATAAATTCGAATGACGAGCCAATAAAATATTTATAGAATCGTTTGATACGCGATGTGCAAAACGTGTTTTCACCCCTGCTTTCATCCCTGGTCCCTGGTGGTTACACGGTGTTTACCCTCTGCATCCCAAGGGTTGTAGCCTTGTAGCATGTATATTGTATATCATCAAAGTTTGCATAAATCGTTATAGTACGCTATTAACAAACTTTTTCTCCTTCCAAACCTCTCACTGATCGATCTTGAATAGGTAGCCCAAAAAAAAAAATATTTTTGTTTTTGTCTCACCCCCCCCCCTTATTTTCTTTCGTTTCGACTTTAGTGCAAAGGGCTATCTAAAAAAGTTAGTCACAAATTTTGGGGTGTTTTAATCCCCTTCCCCTCTTGTTGGAGAATTTCCCCCCCCCAACCAAAAAAAAGTGGGGTAGCCTAGAATTGTCTAAAACAGAGGAAATAGGGTCGTTTTTCACGAATATGGGAAAATGATAAGAAATACATTTTTTCAATAAAATTAATATAAACACTATATTGGATTCGATATGAACCACTTTAAATTTTTTTAATTTGCGGTTTTGACAAAATATGTAGACGAATTTTTAACTATAAAATATTTTTTACCAAAGGAGATGAATTTTTATCCTAAAGAGACGAGTTTTTCGAAGGCAGTTTAATTTTTAACAAAAAAGTTTATTTTCGATAAAGAATTGAATTTTCGACGAAAAAATATGACTATTAAAGTAGTTGAATTTTAAAACCTGAAAGATGTATTTTCAACCAGACATTTTCAAGACAGTTTAATTTTTAACAGAAAAGTTTATTTTCGATAAAGAACTGAATTTTTAAAGAAAAAATATGACTACTAAAGTAGTTGAATTTTGAAACCTGAAAGATGTATGTTCAACCAGACATTTTCAAGACAGTTTAATTTTTAACAGAAAAGTTTATTTTCGATGAAGAACTAAATTTTTGACGAATAAATATGACTACTAAAGTAGTTGAATTTTCAAACCTGAAAGATGTATTTTCAATCAGACATTTTCAAGAGAGTATAATTTTTAAAAGAAAAGTTTATTTTCGACAAAGAATTGAATTTGTGACGAAAAAATATAACTATTAAAGTAGTTGAATTTTTAAACTTTAAAGATGTATTTTCAACCAAATGGTAACATTTTCAAAGAATTAATTAATTTAAATAAAACAAGATCAATTTTAAAGCCGGAAAATCAGTTTTTTCAGAAGACAGTTAAATCAAAAAAAAAAAGTATATTTTCACCCAAGAAAGATGACTTTTCCCCTAAAAGACGAATTTTCAAGCAGTAGAATTAAAAGAAATAAAGAAAATTAAAAGAATAGAGATAAATCTTAAACAACATGGTCAAATTTTCAAATAATCAAAATTTATTAACCAAAAAATATAAAAAATGTAGCTTTTTTTATCAGATTATTTAGAAAGAAACTAATTTTCAACCTTTTGAGTTCGAAAAAAATATGAATATTTACAAAATTGTGGAATCCTGAACCAAAAAGATGTATTTTCAAAAAAAAAATTAATTTTCTCACCATTTTCTAAATTTCAAACCAAAAATATGAATTTTTAACAAAATCTATATTTTTTTACGAAACATTTACGTTTTTAACTAACAAATGAAAAATATGCGAACAAAAATGAAATAGTGAAAATTGTAGATAAAAAAAAACATTTTTAACACTATAATTGATTTCTTTGTCAATTATATGTATTGTCAACTAAAAATTTTTTTTTAACCAAAAGGAATCGTCAAACTTTTAGTTCAATGAATTCATTTAAAAAAAAAAAAATTTCAACCAGTTGAATTCATTCAAAAAAGACCAATTTTTAAACAAATAGTTGAATCCTCAACCAAAAACAAAGTATTTTTAACAAAGAACATTAATTTTTTAACTAGATGACGAATTTAAAAAAAATACATTAATTTTTAGCAATATAGCTGAATTTTAAAACCAGCAGGTTGAATTACCTACAAAAAAAATAAGTTTTTTAATTCGAAAATATGATTTTTTTCAGCAAAAATTTTATTTTCTGCTACATAGTTCAACTGTCATAAAAATAGTTTAATTTTGAAGAAGTTAGTTTAGTTTTTAACAATTCAGTTGAGTTTTCAACCAAAATTATGAGTTTCCGACGAAAAACTTTCTTTTTGTTATTATTATTATATACTATTTATGATTATTATTATTATTTTTTATTATTATATATTCAAGTAAAAAATTTTTTTTAATTAGTGTAACATTAAATCAAGTAGTAGATTTTATAATCAAAGAATGTTGAATTTCTACCAACAAAATTAAATTTGAACAAAAAAGGCGATTGTTTAAGAATATATAAGAAATTTCAACTAGAAAAAATCAATTTTCAATAAAAAATATCAATTTTTAATGAAAAATGTAATAGTTTATAAGTTTACTAGATTTAGTTTAATGAGTTAAAAAAATCAATTCTTAGCCAAAGAAACCATTTTTTCACGACACAGTTAAATTTTCAATCAAAAAGATGAATTTAAAAAAATTCTTTTTTCAATTTTTCAACCTAAAAATTCGAACATGTTGAGGAATTTTCAAATAAAATTATTGTTTCAATTAGAAGATAAATTTGTTACTTAAAAAGATAAATGTTCAATAAAACTCGAATTTTCAACAAAATACTTGATTTTTTAACTAAAAATAATAATAATCAAGAAGTCATTTTTGACCAAAAAGTGTATTTTTTCAACCAAATACATGATATTTCAACCAAGTACAAAAATTTTCAACTAAAATAGATAAATTTTCGATAAAATAATTGAATTTTTAACCAAAAAAAGATTCGACTATGAATAAAATATTTAAATAATCAGCTAAAAGAAATGTTTGGTCCTGATGGGCTAGCCAAGATCCAATTAGGGCCCGAAAAGACTGACTACATGACAGTGGATTCCCTTTTTTCAATTTTAATTATTTGCCTTTGGTATCTGTGAACATCCTGGTTTTTTTGAAAATGTGCAAAAAAAAAAAGAATTTTATACGTAGAAAATAGTTTATCATGGCGGGCTAGCTAGCACCAGATTAGTGCCAGAAGACAAAGAATACTCTCTAAATCTGAATTAGTAGAAAACTACTAATTGGTATTAATTTTCTACTAACTCAAATAGCACCTATTCGTTTACTGCTACTTAGTAAAAATGTACTAATTCAATGGTAAAGAATAACTGACCAAATTAGTTAGTAACTATATCTACTAAAGGAATTTTGTAATGCTACTACTAAATAAATTAGTAATAATTATAGTAACTATCTATTTGAAGTTGTACTCTCTAAATTTGAATTAGTAAAAAACTACTAATGGGTATTAACGTTTCTACTAATTCAAATAGCGTCAATTCTTTTACTGCTAATTAGTACAAATCTACTAATTCAATTAAAATAACTGAATTCATAATTTATTAACTATATATAGCTGCTAAAGGAATTGGTAGTACAAGAGCTAATTGATAGTATTGCTAATAATTATTGTAAATGGTAGTTTTAAATAAAGTTAAAAATTTATTTTACAATTAGGAGAATTTTATTGAAATTAAATAATAAATTATTACATACATAGACAAATACAAGAAATGTGAAAATTATAATAACGATACTTAAAATTACATACAGCAATAGTAACTAATTGGTAACTAACTAATTGGCAATAGTTTTCTGCTAATTTAATCAGCACCAATTTATTCATTGCTAATTAATAAAAATCTACTAATTCAATGGCTAATAATAGCCTTCTAAATGAATTAGTAAATATTTATATCTACTAAAAGAATTGGTAGATTTTCAGAAACTATTACAGTTAACCTAACTTTTTTCCAGGCCACTTTGCCAATTCTCCTTAAACTATTCACTTTTTCTACAATATTAAACTAAAACTAACCTCTTTTAAAGAAACTAAACAGGCTTCAAAAATAATCTAAGCCACCCAAATCAATTAAATTGCAAGTAAATTGAAGTCAGAATCCACTTATATTCGCAAACGGAAAATCGCGAAAGGAGCGAGAGTCGTGGCGTTGAGGCAACAGCAGCGGGTATAGTTTCGCACTGCGCATGCGTCGCGTCAAACTTTGGATTGGTTGCCATTGGCGCGCATATTTAAAATGATTAAATGTCCAAGAAAGTTGTTTTCAACACTTTATGTTTGTAAAATTGTCAAAACTAACTCTTTAATCACAGAATCAGCATTATCTTTAAAATCAATTTGAGCTTATATTCAAAGGTTTTTTCACAAAAATGGTGGAGCCATTTTTTTAAAAATCTTATCAAAAAGAAACTATAAGTATAAAAAGTAAATCGTAATGATTTTTTAAAATGAATTTAAGCGTATAAATGTAAAAATCTCGACGGATGATAATTTAAGCGATCGATTCTGCGAATGCTGTCTCTGTTTCAGTGTCTTTCTTGCATTTCTCTCGGTTGGAGGATTTGCATAAATTACCAGTAGGTTTTATTCTTCCACGAAGATGGTCCTCGAGATGCACGCGTCTGTACCATATTTATGGCGGACATTTCTATGATGGTACCGCGTTCGGATTGGATTCTCAGTGGCTGATACAGACACGTGTTTTCCAGGTCTCTAAACTGCGCACTTAAATTAATGATCCTCCTGATTTAGATGCCCGTGCCAGGCGACTATAAATAGGAGAAACGCTTTCATCAAAAAACTCATAAACCTTATTCATTTCCAGTCTGACTAAATAATGAAGGATGATTTTAATAATAAATTATGAGCAATTACTTCTACACCCAATTTAATATCCGTTTTAATACCCTTCAAAGTTTTATCTACTTTGGGAATTTATTCCTGAGATTAAAACCCCAGCGTTGAACTATTTTTGTTGGGCAAAAAATTTCTAAACTATTTTAAATGCTTCTTTTTTATCGATCAGAGCTCATTCAGAAATTAACCTTCAAATTAATTTACAACAAACAAAAAAAGAATTTTTAAATAAATATTTCAATTTTCAAGCCAGGAAATGTATTTTTGACTAGCTGAAAATTAATTTTCATCTTAACAAATTTTTTTTAACAAAATAGTTCAACTTTATGCTAAAAATAACCATTTTCGATAAAATACATTAATTTTTAAACGAAATAAAATATAAATTCTGAACAAAAATTATAATAGGCGGTATTTCAACCAGAAAACATTTTAATTTGAAATAAAAAATAGCTAAATTCCTAAACAAAGAAAAGATGTATTTTCAACAAAAAAACATGAAATCTCAAGGAAAAAGATTAATTTTATAGCAACTAGTTCCATTTCTAATCGAAAAAGATAAATCTTCAACCAAGTATGAAATAATTAAATTTGCAGTTAGAAAATAAAAGTTACAAAAATAAAAGAATTTTCAACAAGATTTATAAACCAACAACTAAGAAATGAATTTCTAATCGAAAAGATAATTTCTTAACCAAGAGAATCAATTTTCTATAAAAAGATTAATTTAAATCAAAGATATGTATTTTTAACTGAAAAAGATAAACTTTCAACCACAAATAGTGGAATTCAGTTAGTGGAAAGCTTCTAATGTGTCCCCTAAGGGTGTACATTTTTCATTCACCCTCTTCCTATTCTTTAACACACCTCCCACACCCTTTTTTGGTGGTGGGAGGGGGACCTACAGCTTAAGGTGGGTTCCGAACCACCAGAAC
>JAAAKG020097688.1:4527-16025 GCA_010014905.2 Druon quercuslanigerum
ATTAAAGGAATTCAAAACATTTAAAGAATTTAGGGGATTTAGAGAATTCAAAGAATTCCAGGGACTTATAATATTTAACGATTACGAGAGTTTAGGTAATCCGTGAAATTCGGATATTCAAGAATTTTAGGAAATTCAAGGTTTTCAGGACAGCCAGAGAATTTCAGGGAATACGAAGGGCTTAGTGAATTCAAGGAATTTCAGCAATTTAGAATATTAATTAATTTTAGGGAATTTAGCGAACAATACTGAATACATTTGATATGGTACCATTTTTAGCCATTCAAATCCATAAGTTTTAATTTTATGCACTTTAAATTTCAAAGTGATCCATTTGATACGTTGTGAAATTTATTCAATTTTAATAGTTTGAAAGTCTTTAAAGTGTACAATTTTAAGTATTCCTTATTTACAGGTTTTTAATAACGAACAATTTGAATTACAATTTATTCAATTACTTGAAGTTTTTAATATAAAATTGTTATATTTTAAAGTTTATTATGGCAATTTCAAAAACTGAGCGAAACCATAATTTGTGTTTCTACATGCATATATGCATGTATGTCACAGCAGTGAACTGAAGATTGTTTAATTTTTAACGAACCCAGTTTAAAATCATTTAATGCTAAAGGCTGTAAACTGCAGGCCGATTAACAAGATTTAAAATTTTATAATTCACAGGTTTAAAAGATGAAAAGGGGGAGTGTTATACAATTTTTATAATATTAGACAAAAAAGGATATTAAAAAATATATTTTTTGATCAAAGATCTAGTTATCCTGACTTTACAATTATTAGTTACTATAAAAAATTTATTTTTACACATTTAATAATTTTAAATCAGCGCGCGATTTACAGATAACTAGTACGCCAATACAACGCATGCGCAGTACAATTAAGTGGCGCTAACCAAAAACAAAAAAAATGGTATACTTCAACAAGAACAACGATAACAACTTTGAGTGTTTTTTTTAAACAGTTTTTGACATTTTTATAAAGTAAGTTCTAATTTTTTTATAAAAGTTCTAAAGTGATTTTTTTATACGCTCAATAATTATTTTCATTAGGACCAATAAATATATACATACCTTTGTGACAAATACATAATATAATATAGGTTATGTTTTGCACGTTCCATTGTTGTTCCATGCGGGTCACACGTGGCTGATGTTAATTCACATATTAGTAAATAAAAATATTGCTCTTTGAATTTAGGCTAAGAACACGGATAAATATTACATTACATTACTAAATATTCATATCCAGATTTAGGTCTCAAGCTTTTGTATCCACTCTAGAATTGTTGGTTCTTTTTTAATTTTCTTTAATAGATTTTTTGATCGCAGATTTTACAAGCAAAAAAAGACAATACAAGTGAAAACTGACGTTTTCGTTAATAATAGAAAAACGTTCGTCGTTCCACCCCTTCCCCATGAAAGAATGATGAATTTTTCACCAATAAAAGTGACTTTATCAAAATAGTTGAAAAATATATTTTTTAAACCTACAATGGAATCAAACTTCCAGCAACAAAAACAATAAATTTTCAAACGTGTTAAATTCAACCAAAAAAGAAAAAATGTTGATCAAATAATTGAATCATTAATCAAAAAGATGAATTTTCCAAAAAAATTATCAATTCTCTTTTAAAAGAAACGAATTTTTCTACCAAGTACTTGAATTTTCAACTTGCCAAGCATGAATTTCTAAAAGAGAGGATTTTTTAACAAGATACATCAATTTTCAACAGAATTGTGGAATTTTGAAGCCATAAAGAACGAACGATGTATAAAAAAGTTGATTTTTCAACCCAAAATATGATTTCTTAACAAAAAATATAATTTTCTACGAAATGGCGCAATTTTCATGAAAATAGTTCATTTTTTAACCAAATAACTTAATTTTTAACCAAGTTCTTCAATTTTCTATAATATAGTTGACTCTTGAAGGCAAAACGACTAATTTTCGACAGAACAGTTCAATTTTCAAGCCGAAAGTATGATTTTTTAACTAAAAGGATGGATGCTAGAAAAAAATTTTAATGTAGTTTAACTTTAAACCAAGTAGTTAATTTTTTATACAAAAGATGAATTTTCAACAAAATACTTAAAATTTTATCCAAGTAGTTGAATTTTCAACGAAAAATGAAATAGTTACATTTTAAGTTCGAAGAATTATTTCCCAACCAAGAGATGAATTTTCAGCTGAGATGATGAATCTTCAACAAAAGAAAAGTTCAACATTCAACCCAGATGATTTTTTAACCAAGAAAATTAATTTTCTAACAATGTAATAGTTAAATTTTCAACATAAGAGATGAATCTTCAACCAAAAAAGTGCATTTTTAACAGTGTAGTTCAGCTTTCAACCAAGCAGTTGAATTTTTAACAAAAATTACTTTTAGCAAATTTATTTTTTGACTCAGAATTTCACAAACTTTCGAAGAAAAATCCACTCAATCATGTTATATAATGCAATTTAAAATAAATTTGATTTCAACTTTCTTTTATGTGGAATGCATTTTCTAAGATTTTCAATTATGAAGTAATATTCAGTTTACGATTGTTATATTTTGGGGTTTTAATAAACGTATATTTTATATTTAAACATTTTTTACATGGAATTTTGAACGCTTAAAAGGAGATGCTCAAAGTTGGGATTTTTTTAATATCATAAATTCTATACTGAGAGTCCATTGGGTTAACTATAAAGTTCCAAAAATATTATTTGCCAATGGCGACTGGTGAAAATTCAAGAAAAGAGCTAATCTTTTATTAAAAAGAAGTGGAAAAATGTTATATTTACGTAATTTGACATGAAGAATCCGTAAATTTTTGGTTGAAAAAGTAGATTTTTTCGAAAAGGTGTTTCCATTCGCAAATAATTTTTGTTTGAAAATTAATATTCTTCCATTTGACTCTCAGATAGAGAATTTATGAGATTAAAATAAATCTCAACTCTGAATATCTCCTTCTTAAACTATTAAAAACTACAAGCATCTGAAATTGAAAATTTGGGATAAAAACGTTTTCAGTTGATCAACTGTATCTAAGTATAAATTAGTTCATTTTTTAATTCAACTGTAGCTCGACCAGTAAAAGTGGAACAAACATCGATTTTACAAAACAATTGAACTTGTATTAAAAACTAAACTATTTTCAGATTTTAACGTTAAAAATTTAACTATTTGGAATAATGTTATCGTAGTGAAACAAATGCAAAAGTTCGATTGAATAATTATAAGCAACTTTCATTTTTTTAAAAATATTTTTGAATCAATAGATTCGTAATTAAACGCTTTTATTCCATTTTAAATCCAACTTAAATATTGTTTCAGTCTAAAATATTATATTTTAAGTTATTAAATTTGAAATATTTTCAATTAAAAACATCTATTTTCTAAAATTAAGAAATATTGGGCAGTTGATTTAAAATGAGCAGTTATTAATCAAATATTAAAAACTTTACAATTTTATATCTAATTGTTTAAAAAAGCCTTGAGCTTTTATTATTTCTGAATGTTAATTTCAACTTTGAGCTTACAATTTGAAGTGTTCCATTTTATATTTTTAAGTCGAAGTATTGAATTAAGATATGTAAATAATAATTTTAAATGACCTACAATTATAATAATTTAACTTCTAATTTAAAACGTTGTTTGAATTCGTTCAATTTTTAATGTTTCTAACTCAAAATTGCTTAAATTGATACAATTTTGAATATTTACAAATTCAATTGTTGATTTTTTAAATTATAGCATTGAAAAGAAAATTGTGGATTTATATGTTGTAAGCAGAAATCTTTAAACTAATCCATTTAGAAAAGTATCAAATTAAAAATTTAGCAGTATAACGACATTTAATTTCAAATTATTTATTTGAAAATTGAAAAGTGTACATATTCTTAAGCATTTGAATTAAAAAAATCACAATTCAAAACTGTTCTAGCTTCAATTATTAATGTTTAAAATTCAAAATAGTGTAGCCGTTAGTGTTTTAATTTGAAGTTCAATTTTAATTACTTCAACTGAAAAATATTTCAGCTATAAGCGTTCGAAATTTATAATTTCAATGACCGTGCATTATTTTTGTGCATCGGGAAAAGACCGGGAATTTTTTCTTCGTTTAAAACGGCCATTCTGAATAACTTTGTTTAATACGAAACTTAAAAATGCTTTTTTGTGTTTTAGGGGTTGATCTGAACATATATATTGAGTTTAAAAAGATAAAAAGTTTAACAACAGATGTGAGCAGAATAGCCAAGGCTTTGAAAAATTCGACAATGCTCGAAGTTTCTGAAGATGATATGAAAGTTAGACGTATTGCTCCACTGCAGGAAAAAGATAATTCCGAAGAACGTAAATCTATGGTCAAAGACTGTGTCCAGATGCTGGTCAAGATTGGATTTTAAATCAATTTTCCCAGTACAGTCCGATCGACTATATTTTGATTCCAAAGTACAAAAACAAGATAATTAAGGATTTTGCCTTTGTGAAGTATAAGACAGTGGAAGATGCTCGAACTTGCCTTAAGGTATAGTTAATAGTTAATAGTATATTAATTAATTTTTTTTTTTTAATTTTTAGTATGAAAACCTTAACCAATCCCTAAAATTTTACTAGGCATCAAATGAAATTCTAGATGTCTTTTAAATCCTTTAACATTGCTATAACTGAAAATTGTGTAGTTTCAAGGATTATAAATTTATCTATGGTTTGAAGACTTAAAATTTAAGTCTTTGTGGTCGTAGGTCAGGGAAAACCTGTAAATCAGGGAAAGTCGGTGGTATTGAAAAAATTGTTACAAAAGTCAGGGAATTTCTGTAAGAGGAGCTTTAAATAACCGGCGAGGATAATATACTAAGAATTTTTTTAGTTTTAATTTGAAATTGTGTTCTTCCGTTTATAAGAAACTATATGTCTAAAACGATACTATATTAAGTTGCTGGTCTTTGAATATGAATGTTCACCACAAATGAAAAGTTCGTCAGGGAAAAATTAAAGAATTTTTAGAATAAGTTTTTCAGTCTTCTATTTCTCTTTCTATTTTTTTCCAGTTGCTTTCTCCTAAAGATTATATTTTTAATTAAAAATTGTTACATTTGTTTGAAAATTTAATATTTTTTGTAGAAAATTATATTTTTGTTTAAAGAATGTAACTATTTTTGTTGTTGGAAAATCCTCTTTTCTGTTTATAAATTCATCGATTTTAGTCGAAATTTTTTTTTCTAAAATGAAACTTTTTCGTCGAAAACTATTTTTTTGTGTGAATTCCATTATTTCATTAAATCTTTTTTGGTTAAAACATGTACTATTACATTATTCCGTAAAACATCATATTGTGTTGTTAAATATTAAACGACTTATTTGAAGGTTAAACTACTTTTTCAAGATATAATTTTTTTCTTGATAATTCATCATTTTAGTTGAAAATTCATCTTTTTTACAAAAAAATTGAACTTTTTTGCTGAAAATTTGTTCTTTTTTGTCTGTTAAAAATTAAGTTTTTAACTGAAAATACAAGCTTTCCATTTCTTTTTCTAAAAATTTGTATTTTTTAGTTGAATATTTATCCTGTTTGATACAAAACTAATCTTCTTGGTTTGAAATTTCCTCTTATTTTTTTAATCAAATGCAGCTATTTGGCTGAAAGTTAACTTTTTTGTAAAAAATTGTTGACTGAAAATGCAACTGTTTAAAAAAAAATTGGTCTCTTTTACTTGAAAGTTCAACTATTTGGATGAAAATACGACTGTATTTTGTTTTAGTTTAATCTTTTTTTAAAAATTCGACTAGTTGGTCGAAAATTTATCTTTTTAGGTATAAAGTTGAAGTATTTGGTTAAAAATTTCACTATTTTGTTGAAAATTCAAGTATTTTGAAAAAATTAATCGATTTTAGTCGAAAGTCTAACTTTTTCGTTAAATTTTTGTCCATTTGTACAGAAAATTCGCCCTGCCGGAATTAAAATTGATATTTTTTGAATCTTTAAATATCTTCTAAAAAATGTAATTCTTTGTTGAAAATTGAACTATTTTGTTAAAAAGTAATTTTTTTCTCGAAAATTCATCTGCTTTATTAAAAGTTTGTCGGTATAGATTGAAAATTCATCTTTTATGATAGAAAAGTAATTTTTGTTGTTTGAAATGAATGTGGAATTTTTTATTTTTTTATCTATACATTTATTGTTTTATTCTGTTTCTAAAAAATTCGATTTTAAAAATGCTACAAGACTAAAATACTGGACTTTGAATATTAGTGGCCAGAGAAAATAAAAAGTTGGCCAGAGAAAAGTTAGGGAATTTTTTAAATTAGTTTTTCCGGCCGGAGTGTTTAAATTTATTTCTCAAGACTTAAATTTCAACATTTTTGTGTTGTCCTCCAATTTTTAAATGTTTTTAGTTCTGAACTTTCAAATACGAATTTTTCTAGCAGCCCTGTTATGTGCATTAATATGAATTGTGATATTATTACTTTTACACGTTCAAACCTATTAACATTTCAATTATTTTTAAATGTTTTTAACTTTTTAATTTCAAATCTTTTAATTTTTGAGACTACATTTAGAATTATTATTCATTCTTAAAATTTTCAAATCAAATATTTTACAAAATGTCATCGTTTTTAATCTAAAATTAAAATTTCAATCAAGGGAGAAAATATAAAACAATATCACTCTGATTCCGATTTTCCAAATTGCATAATGTTAAACTTTTTAATTCGAAATTGTTGTGAATTATTTTGAATTATTTATTTTTTTATTTATTTTGAATTAATTAAACTGAAAATTGTGCGACCGTCAACTTCGATTTCGGAGAATTAAATAAAACAAACAATTTTAAAATTGAAACCATACAGTTTAGATTATTTAAATCTGAGATTATTAAATTAAAAACTGACTATCAGGGCTTTTAATATGGAATTTAGCAATTATGAAAGATATAATAGTGAAACTGTCCTGATATTTTTAATATTTAAATTTGAAATTATGGCATTGTGAAATTTTAAATTGGAAACCCATAAAAATTTACAAAATTGCATAACAAATATTTTCGAATTGAAGCTTTTAAAGCAAAAAACTTTTTAACAATTTAAAGTTAATTGTTTTCTGTTTAATGGTAAAAATTGAATATTTTGTAAAATATTTATTTAATATTCAGTCAATGTTTTGATTTTTTAATCCTGAATTTTTTAATGTACGTTTTTTAGCAGTCCTGTTGTGTACACTAACAAAATCTGTAAAAGCTGTTTTCTGTTTCATTAATATAAATATAAATATAAAATTATTCATTTTTCAGGCGTTTCGAGCAAAAGGCTGCGAAATATCGTTTCAGACATCTGTACACTCTCTTCTGAGTTTTACCACACACGAAAAATGCGATGAAGAAATTTCAAAAGAGATCAAGAAAGAGACAGAATCAACTAATGAAAAAGTTGAAGATTTGAAGAAGAGTAAAAAGAAAAGACACATCATTGGCAGAGAGAGTGATCAGTTTGACTTTGTATTAAACGATTCTGAAAAGTTGAGAAATAACACAAATGGGACAGGAAACAAGCAGAAATAAATCAAGAATGTTTGAATGCGTCTGATGAAAATTATGGAATTAAAAAATTTATATCCGAATGTGAAAGAAAACATAAACCTCCCGAATTAGAGCCAACATCAGTTCAACAACCTGATGATGAGGTAAACGTGCAAAAGGAAAAGTAGAAACGGAAAAGGGATCAATCAGTAGGAAAAGATCCCGAAGCTCAGGAAACAGGATTAGAAATCATGGGGAAGAGAGAGTGGAAATTGTTAAGGAATAATTATCTTGAGATGCAGAGGTACAAAATGAAGTAGAATTTAGAAAAAGAGCGACCGTGAAGATGGAGATGGAGTCTCCTTGCAGCGATCCTGCACATTTAAAAGTAAGTGTCTATTTTGGTTAAAGATTCATAGTTTTAATTAAAAATTCATCTCTGGTTGAAAATTTAACTACTTTGTTGAAAATTAAGTTTTTCAACTAAAATTTGAACTATTCCAGTAAAAAATTGATCTACTTTGCTGAAAACTCATTTTTGTTCTTGGTTAAGAATTATATTTTCAACAGAAAATTTAACTATTCTATTTTTGGTGGAAAACTGATATTTTTTATTTAAAAATTAAACTATTTTTTGAAAATTTATATATTTTTTGTAAAGATTGTCTTTTTTAGCGAACACGTAATCTTTACGGTTGAAATTCTTCTTTTTGGTATAAAGGTCAATTATTTAAGTTGAAAGTTAATCTGTATAGTAGAAAATTAATTTCTTCCATTGAAAATGTAACGTTTCCATTTTTAGTTGAAAACTAGTGAAGTCAGGTGTGCACTTGTAATTAAATCTCCTGAAGTCACCTGAAATTTCTGAAGTCACTTGAATTCATTTAAAGTCAATTGAATTCACTTGAAGCCTTTTGGCCCTATTTGAAGTTACTTGAATTATCCTGAAATATCTAAAGTCATTTGAACTCATGTGAATTCATTTGAAGTCACTTGAATTCATTTGAAGATTGAATTCATGTAGTTTCACGTGAAGTCGCGTGAATTCGCTTGAATTCACTGGAACTTACTTCAAATTATTTGTCAAGTGAATCGAATTCTCGTGAAATCTCCTGAAATATCTAAATGTATTTGAATTTAAATGATTTCACTTGTAGAAATGGATGTGCTTAAGCTTTTCTTCACTCGCGTGTAGATGTTTTTATAAGTCAGTTTAATTTTATTTTAACTGAAAATGTAACTATGATTCTTGTTTAATATTCCATCGTTTTAGTTGAAAATTCAGCTTATTGGTCGAACATTCATTTGTGACTGAAAATTGAATTACTCAATTTTCGGTTAAAAAAATTATCTTTTTTAGTTGATAATTCATTGATTATTATAGAAATGAATCTTATGGTTAAAAATTCACCTTTTCATACAGTTATAAAGTTTAAAGTATAGAGTTATTTTTTTTGAAAGTTTTTTTTTTGTGACAAATAATTTTTCAACTTAAAGTTTAACTATTCAAATTGAATATTCCATAGTTTTAGTTGAAAATTCATCTGTTTGTTTGAACATTTTTTTGTTTGTTAGTATTTGATTATTGGAGTTTCAGTTTAGAAATCATATTTTTTAGTGAAAATTAATTTTTGTTTATTGAAACTTTAAATATTTCCGTTAAAAATCCGTATTTTTGTTGAAAATTAATTTTTACAACTCAAAGTTAATTTATTCCATTTTTTGTTAAAAACTGATATTTTTTAGTGGAAACTTGAAGAACTTGTTTCAAAATTTATTTATTTTTGCAATCCTTTGCTCTGTTGTGTTAAAGGATGTTTCCGTTAGGCGGAAAATATGAGTATGTTACTTTTAGTTGACCGGGAAAACCTGGAAAATGACCGGGGATTTGAAATCCTCCGCTGAATTGTTACCTTTATTATGCATCCACCAGCGAAGTGAAACGAAAATCTCGTCCTGATTTGTTTCAGTTTCAGAAACAAAATGAAAGTACATTTTAAAAAGCAAAACTTGCTTTAAATATGAAGCCTTTAAGTCGCGGGTGTGGTGGGGGGTTAACGTAGAATGTGAAGTTACATGGAAAATATTTATTACATTTTTTACACCTTCTTAAAATAATTCCCCGATTTTCTAGAAACCTTCCCTTTTACTCGTTTTTTTTTCTGTTAAATGCGAACTGAATTAATAGAATTGAATAAGAAACTCCAACAATTTTGGCTGAAAGTTAATTTTCTTAATTGAAAAGTCTATTATATTTTTAATCCAGAATTCATCTCTTTTCGTTAAAAATTCTTCTGTTTGATTAATGGTGTTGCTAGAATTTTTTTTTACAATTTAACTATTTGTTGACAATTGCTCGTTTTTGGTTGAAGATTAATTTTTTTATATGAAAACTTAACTATTCCATGAGTCGAAAATTCAACAGTTTAGTTCAAAATGCATTAATATTATTGTAATTTCGTCTATTTAGTAGAAAATTTAAGTTCATGGTTGAAAATTGAATTTACTTTCCAAAAAAATATATTTTATTATTTGAAAATCCATTATATAATTCCATTATTGGTCAAAAATTTATCTTTTTTAGTTGAAAATGCAAAAATTAGTTTAAAAATTCTTTTTTTTTGTTATAAAATTCATCTGCTTTGTTAAAAAATCTTCTTTTCTGCTGGAAAATCCAACTATTTTGTTGAAAATGCAAGTACTTTTGGTTAAAGTTTAATCTGTTTTGTTTGAAAATTGTTAGAGTTCAAACTAGTTTATCAAATGACCTTGAATTAATGCTCAAATTGACACAATGAAAGTCCACTCGTTGGATTGTTTATATAAATTTTTAATAAATATAACGAGTATAATTAATAAATAAAACGTTAGGACCAGGTGGCCTACACTTTCGACTCTTTAGCCCACAATCTTGGTCCGCGATCCAACTCAACAGCCTCGCAATTCTACACTCACGATTTAAAAATTTTATAACAACTCGGCGCTGCCTAGCAAGCTTGTATAAAAGCATCTATGTATGTATTTTTCTAGAAAAATTCATCTTTGTATGTTGAAAATTCAACTATTTTGTTGCAAATTCGCCTCATTTCGTTAAAAATTCAAGTATTTGATAGTAAATGCAAACTGTGTGGTTAAGAATTATTTTTGTTGTTGAAAATGAAAGTATTTGGTTAAAAACTCATCTTTGTTGATCGAAGTCGAAGCTTCTGAAATTGTAGAATTTTGACGTGTTGATACAAAAAAAGTAATAATATAATATTAAAATTTATAAAATCAATTTTTCTAAGGTCAAAAATAAATTCACTGTTATTTCGTCGTTCAACATAAAAATTCAGAACTCTAAACTATTAGCCATTCAAAATTAAACAGATTATGTCAGGTACTTGTATTTTTAACTTTACTTTCAGAATTATTACTCATTTCTGAAATCTTCAAATCAAATTTGTCTAAATTATTCATTTTTATAAATCTTCAACTAAAAATTTGACAATTATAAGATATCACATTGAAAATTAAAAATTAAAGAACAAAATAAATTCACTATGATTCCAATTTTTGAAATTGTACAATTTTAAGCTTTTCAATTCGAAATTGTTCTTTGAATTCATTCTGGAGGCATTTAATACGAAATTATTTAAGTATTAATCCTTTAAACTAAAAATTGTGCAAAAATCAACTACGATTTCGAAGAATTAAAAAAACCAGACAGTTTTGTAAGTTTAAAATTGAAAATCACTGTAAGTTTCATTTTTCAACATTGAAGAATTTTGAATAATGTGAGCATGCAAAGTCTAATAATTCGAAACACGTTTCAAATTATAATTTCGAATTGAAAGCTTAAAAATGAATAAAGTCAAACTCGAAGCGTTAGAGAATAATCAATTCAGGGCTGACCTGAAACGTTTCAGGTCAGCCCTGAAGAAGTGAACTGCAATGTTCACGAAACGTCGGCAAAATTCGTAGTTTTGTACACGATT
>JAAAKG020097699.1:3841-16025 GCA_010014905.2 Druon quercuslanigerum
TACCATATTTACCTGTAAAATTACCATGAATGACCGAAAATTTTCATAAATTTCGGAAGATTTATGAAAATTTTTTTCAAAGGAATTTTACGTAATTTATGGTATCTTTCCATATTTACCTGTAAAATTACCATGAGTGACCGTATTTTTAAATAAATTTTCGGCAATTTTTTAAAATGATTTTTGGGTAAATAATGATAATTCACCATATTTACCTATAAAATGACCATAAATTTCCGAAAGATTTCATAAATTTTCGGAAATTTTTTAATTTAATTTTGGGCAATTTATTATGATTTCCATAAATTACCGTCAATTACCAAAATTTTTTTTAAATAACCGATTTCCGATGAATGATGATAATATGCCCTATTATTGTTCAAAAAATTCAAAAAAAATTTAAATATTGTAATTTAAATTCAACTCAACTTAAATTCAAATTTAATATTGTGCAAATTGTAAATATTCTTCGAAATGTATACCGATTTCCGATGGAAAATACGAGTATAGCCTTAAATCGTTAAAAAAGGTATGTTTGAAATTTAATGATTTTTAAACAAAAGTTAGGATTTTCTGTACGAAAAGGCCAACTAAATTAAAAATGGTCAATTTAATAACTAAATAACAACATAAAGAATAATGATAATCTGAAAAATCTTATGATTTTTTTGGTTTGTTAAAAATACACATTTTTGACTGAAAACGCTATCATAAAATAACTGATTTCCAGGAAAAACTGCTAGCTGAACCTAAAACTGTAACAAAAATTATTAATTTTCTGTAAAATTTAATTATTTTTTACGAAAAATACAAATTTCGGGCGTAAAACACAAACATAATTTAAAATTATTAAAAAGTTTAGTATCTTTTTTGAAATATCAGAGCGACGACTCAACCGGGAAACCGGGAAATGACCGTCAATTTTATTGACCGGGAAACCCGGGAATTTTCTTCTGATCGCAGTAAAATTAAAGTTTTCATTATTTAAAGAATTTCTTCAATTTAGAAAAGTGATTTATTATGTTATGGATTCATTTACTTAATAAAAAATTCAGCTACTTGGTTAAAAGTTAAACTTATTTTATTATAAAATTATAAATATACATTTTTTATTGAATTTTCATCATTTTAATTGAAAATTCACCTCTGGTTGAAAATTGAACTATTTTGTTGAAAATCAATTTTTTATCTAAAAGTTCAACTAATACAATAGAAAATTTAACTATGTTGCGGAAAATCCTTTTTTTGTTAACAATTTGATTTTTAAGAAAAAATTCAAGTATGGTATTTTTTATTGAAAATTTAGTTTGTCCCTTTTTTACAAGTGTTATTTTTGTGTCAAGTGTTATTTTTGTGTCTAATGAGCCGAAAAGAACGCTATCGTGGAAGTCTATTTTTAAATTCTAAATATTTTTCTGTTCGTTCTTAAATAAAAAATTGATCTTTGTTCATAAAATTTCCACTATTTAGCGGAAAATTTACATAGAATTTTTAACAATCCCAGTTTAGGATTCATCAGTTTGGTTAAAAATTAATTTCTTCAACTGAAAATTCAACTGTTCCAATTTAGTTCAAAATGTACCTTTCTTAGTTCAAAATTCAACAATTTAAATGACAATTGATCTTTTTTAAAAGAAAAGTTTAATATGTCGTTAAAAATACACGTCTTTTGTTCCAAATTTATTATTTTGTAAGAAATTGTCTTCTTCTTTGAAATTTAAACTGCTTATCTAAAAATTCTTGTCAGTTAAAAAATTCATCTTATAGGATGGAAATAAAATTACAAGGTTTTATTTAGTTTTTTAATTTTTATTTATTCAAAGTTATTTATTAGCTAAAAATTCGTCTTTTTTCGTAGAAATCAATGTTCTTGGTTGAAAATCCATCTTTTTGGTCCAAAATTAAATTATTTCATTCAAATATTCATCATCTTAGTTAAAAATTGACGGTTTTGATTTGAAATTAAATCACTCTGTTTGAAAATGTAATTATATTTTTTTAATTTAGTTCTTTTTTTGTTGAATGTCATTTATTTAACTGAAAATTTAACTTGTTCTACTCGAATATTGAAAACTTTATTTTTCTTTGAAAGTTTATCTCCTTTTCTAAAAATTATTCTTGTCCATTAAAAATTCTAGTATTTCAGTTAAATTATTATCATTTTAGTTAAAAAATTTTCTTTTAGGTTGGAAATAAAATTACTTGGTTAAAAGTTATACTCTCGATACATTTTTTTTTAATATTGATAATTTTAATTAACAATTCAGTTATATTTTATTGAAAATTTGTTTCCTTTTTCTCAGCAAATTATTTTTTTGTTTTCAACTGAAAATGTAACTAATATGCCAGTTAAATATTTCATAATATTAATTAAAAGCTTATTTCTTTGGTTGAAAACTTATTTTTTTGACTCAAAATTCAATTTTTGGTTGAAAAAATTCATTTTTTGTCTTAAATTCAATTATTTCATTGAAATATTGATCATCTTAGTTAAATATTTCATAGTCTTAGATAGTCTTTCTTATCTGTTTGGTTGAACATTAATTTTTTAAACTTAAAATTTATTTATTTAAGTTTTGTTTGACAATTTATCTTTTTTCATCGAAGATTAATTTTTGTTCGTTAAAAAATTTAACTACTCCAGTTGAAGATTCAGGTTAAAAAATAATTTTATTAACTAAAAATGTAACTATTCCATTTTCGGTTGAAAGTTGCTTTTTTTACATTCAAAATTCAACTATAAGTTGTCTTCTTTAATTAAAATTCAAATATTTCGTTAAAAAAGTTATGTTTTTTTTTTAAATTTTATTTTTTGGTAGAAAATTAATCTTTTTGTTTGAAAATTAATTTTTGTTCTTGAAAATTTAAGTAGTTCAGTTGAAGATTCATCATTTTAGTTGAAAATTTTAGCGGAAAATATGAATATTTCGATTTTATATAATCGAGAAAATTGAAAAACTTATTTGGGAAAACTCGGAAAATGAGCGGCAATTTGAAATCGTCCAAAATAACGTTTAACGATTTTAAATCTTGATCTAATAATAATAATTTTTTTTTAAACACAAATTTTCGATGTAAAACTACGTAACATAAAATTATTTAAAAATCATGAATCTTTTACGAAAAATCTAAAAAAAAACTGCTAACATTATTGGAAATTTCTCAATTATTATTTTTGTTTAAAGTCACTCCAATGTAACCTAACTGTGGTTAATAACTGTAAATATTCTTTAAAATATAATATTTTTAAATTATAAATATCAATAAGGTCTGGTAAAAAATGCTAAAACGCCAGAATTTTTGTTTAAAAAACCAGTTTCTCGTACAAAACGTTAATGTATCCCGAAACTATAAAAAAATTCAAATCTTGTTCGAACTCTATAATGACTTTTGTATAAAAATATCAATTTTGCGGTAAAAATGAATACAAACCCGAAAAACATAGATTGTTCTACAATTTTTATTATTTGAAAACTTTATTTTTTAAGAAATTTGTAGTCATCTTCGAAGCTTCATAATTTTGTACCAAAATTCTTTTGAAAAAATACCAATTTCCAGACAAAAGCTCTTACATAATACATTTATGATATTGGCAATAATTTATTACATAATTTAAAAGTTTTAACAAGGTTTTCTATGATTTTTTTCATTAAAAGGTATTATTTGTATATTCAGTTTTCAAATTTTCAAGTTTAAGATATGAAAGCATTTAAAATTAATCTTGTTTAGTGAAAAAGTATATCAAATTATATAGTATGAAAAACTGTTTAATCAATTATTTTTTCAACTTTAAAAAATTGATTAAAAAGTGAAGAAATGAGGATGAAAGAGCGGAAATTCTTCAATTTATTGATTACAGGGAATTGGGTGAAAAAAAGAAAGTGCCCCGACCCAGTTCGCTGATCAATCTCTCTAGCAATCACCCCAGGTGAATAGTTTCACAAATGCACACTGTAAAATTGATTTCTTATAATTTTCAGGGAAATTAATTTACTTTCAACCAGAGCTTTACAACAAGCAGTGAGAGAAGAAACTATGGTTTGTGAACGTTTGAATTTATTATTGGATATTCTCGTTGCTCACAGAAGTTTGTGTGAAAGACATGAAAGGGGAGTCAGTGCAGATCATCAGCGAGCTTTGTCGACAATGTTGGCTTTGAAAAAGCGACAAATGCAAGGAGTCATTCGCGGCACTGATGTAAGTTTTATTTTTTGTAATATATTTTATTTTTTAAATGTTGTTTATTTTTTTAAATATGGTTTATTTACTTTTGCAGGCCTCTGACTCACTTTAGATTGAAAAAATAGTGTGAATAGTGTCACAAATTTTTAAGAATAGTGTCAAAATACTGTCAAATAGTGTCTTTAAATTATCAGTTATCAAGTTTTCGTTAAGAATTAATTATTATGAATTATTATTATTTTTTTTAATAACCTGTTTGGTTTAAAATTCGTCTTTCCGGCATGGAAATTCACATTTATTGGTTAAAAATTCATCTTTTCAATAGAAACTTAGTTTTTTTGGCTCAAAAATTAAACAATATGATAGAAAATTAAACTATTTGTTTAAATAACTCTTTTTGATTTTAAAATGAATCTCTTGGTGAAAAATTGATTTTTTCGGTTTAAACTACAACTGTTTGCTTGATAATTTATGTAATTTGGCTAAAATTGTGTGGTTTTTTGTGTGTAGAAAATCAATATTTTTGGTTGAAGTTTTGCCTAAATTTTTTTTCAATTAACTATTTGTCATTTAAAATAAAGATATTTTTTACATTACATTTACATTTACATTTTTTGATGAAATATTAACTATTACATTTTTTGTTGAGACTTCATCTTTTTAGGTTGAAAATTCAACTACTTTGTTCAAAATTCCTTCTCTGTTTTTTTAAATTATTTTTTTAAACTGATAATTCAGCGATTTGGTTGAAAATTCAACAAGTTAGTAAAAAATTATTAAATTTAGTAAAAAATTCAACTATTTGGTAGTAAAATCAACTGTTTTGTAAAAAAATTATTTTTTCATGTTGAACTTTTAATTTTTTTGCAATACAAAATTCACCTTTTGGATTTTTGGTTAAAAATGGACTTTTTGTAGTTTAAAAATTTAACTTTTCGTTAAAAATTTATGAATTTTATTTAAAATTTATCTTTTTTGTAGAAAATGAATCTTTTTGTTTGAAAATTCTCCCATTTGGATCAAAGTTGATTTGTATTGTTGAGAATTCTTCTCCTTTGGTAGAAAATTAATATTTTCAGTTAAAACTTTAACTGTTTGATTGATAATTTATGTCTTAAAAAAAGATTTTTTTGCATACAAATTTTTTAGTTAATAAATTATAATTATTTACATTATAATATTTTGTGTTAAAATATCAAATATTAAATTTTTCGTAGAAAATCCATTTTTTCAGATTGAAAATGCCACTGTATTAGATGTTTTTTTCGTAAAAATTCGGAATTTTCGTTGAAATTCTGTTTTGTTTGGTTCAAAATCAAATTTTTCAACTGAAAATTAAACTATTTTCTTGACAATTCATCTGATTAGTTTAAAATTAATTTTTCTGTGCAAAAATAATATTATTAGTTTAAAAATTTAACTATTTTGTAGAAAATACATCTTTTTACTTGACAATTCAACAATATTGTATAAAATTGAATTATTTGATAAAAACTTACACTGTTTTTTTAGAAAACTCGTTTTTTTTTTAAATTCAAAAATAATTTACTCGATAAAAGTTTAACTAAACCTTTTATGCTTAATCATTGATCTTTTTTAGTTTAAAAATTTATATCTTTAGTTTAAAGAATTTCGACTAAAAAAAAATATAAACTGAAAATTAATAAAATAAAATTTAGACTAATATCGAATCCATTCTTTATAATATTTAGCTAAAAATGTATGTAATTTGTTAAAAAAAAATCGTATTTTCTAATAAAAAATTAGACTAGTTGGTTCAAAATGTATGTGTTTTATTGAAAATTGGTATTTTTCGGGCATATTTAACTGTTTCTTATTCAAAATTAAACTTTTTTGGTTTAATTATAAGCTATTAATTTTTTTAAATTATTATTCGTATTTAAAAAAAACTTTTTTTAATCTGGTACTTCAACTAATATATTTTTGTTTGAAAATTAATCTGTTTCGTTTGAAAATTTATGCATTTTCTTTTTAAACAAAAACCGGCCTTTTCGGTAGAAAATGAGTCTTCTTGTTTGAAAATCCAACTATTTGGTAGAAAATTTATTGTTTTGTTAACAATTCGTCTTTTTAACGGAAAGTCAATTTTTGGTTAAATATAAAAATGTTTGGTTGAAAATTAATTTGTTTTAGTTGAAAATTCAACTCTTTTTTCAAAAAATCGTTTTTATAATTAAATTCAACTATGTTTTATTTTATATTAAAATATTTTGTGTTGAAATATCTATGAATTAATTTTTTTTATAACTTCTTTTTTTTTTGTTTCGCTTTCTTTTAATAAAAACTTTTTTCTTAACTCAGAATTCAATTATTTTGTTGAAAATTTAATTGCTTGGTTGGAAATTTAATTTTGTGTTGCAAATTCATATTCTCGGGTTGAAAATTCAACTGTTTTATAAAAAATTCATGTTTTTAACTTGTAAATTCCACACTTTTTTATAAAATTCAAGAATTTATTACAAAATTAAACATTTGTGCCAAAAATTCGTTTTTTATTGAAAACTATTCTCCTCAATACAAATTTAACTAAAAATTTTATAATTTATAATTGATCTTTTTTAGATTAAAGATTCATCTATTTATTAAAAAAATTTCGATAAGAAAACAAAAATAAACTAAATATTATTAGAATAAAATTTGAACTTATTTCACATCTATTTCTCACAATATTTACTTGTGAATTTATATAATTTTTTTGAAAATTGGTATTTCTTGGTTATATTAGTCTGTTTTTATTTAAAATTTAAATCTTTAATGGTTTAAATATAAGCTGTTACATTTTTTGTTGAAAATTAAAATTTCCAGAATGAAAATTTAATGGTTATGAAGAGAATTCTTCTCTTTGGTTTGAAAATTGCATAGTCTTGTAGAAAATTCGATTTCTTTTTATTGAAAATTAATGTTTCCATTTTTTATTAAAAATGTGTCTTAAAAATCTTTAAAAAAGCGTGTTTTTTATAGAAAATGGATCCTTCTGGTTTAAAATTTAATTATTTGGTAAAAAATATATGTGTTTTATCATCAATTCTTCTTCTGTCATGAAAATCAATTTTTTATTTAAAACTGCAACTTTATGGTTGAAAAATAATCTGTTTTAGTTGAGTTTTCAAGAATTTTGTTGCAAATTCGTCTTTTTTGATTATATTACATTTTTTATTTGAAATTAAATCTTTCTTCGTTTAAATATCAATTAAATATCAATTATTACATTATTTGATGAAAATGATGATTTTTTTGTTAAAATTGTAGCTGTGATTTTGAGAATTATTCTGTTCGGCTTGCAAATGCAAAAGTATTGTAGAAAATTTATTTTCATTTCATGGAAAATTAATTTTTTTTAACGGAAAATTCAACTTTTCGATTTCATTTGAAAGTTGATCTTTTTTAGTGGAAAATTCACGTATTTTCTTTAAAAAATCTTCTTCGATAGAAAATTAATCCTCTTGACTTAAAATTGAACTATTTGGTGAGAAATATATGTATTTTGTTAGCAATTCTTTAGTAGAAAATCCATTTTTTTTGTTGAAAATTCATCTTTTTTGATTATATTGAAGAGTTTTTGATTTAAAATTAAAATCTTTAATGGTTTAAATATCAGCTGTTACATTTTTTGTTGAAAATTAATATTTCTAGATTGAAAATTTGTTGGTTTTGTTGCGAATTCTTCTCTTTGGTTTGAAAATTTCATAGTCTTGTAGAAAATTCAATTTCTTTTTATTGAAAATTAATGTTTCGACTTTTTATTAAAAATGTGTCTTAAAAATCTTTCAAAAATCGTGTTTTTAATAGAAAATGAATCCTTCTAGTTTAAAATTTAATTATTTGTTAGAAAATATATTTATTTTATCAACAATTCAACTTTTTTTTCAAGAAAATCAATTTTTTGTTTAAAACTGCAACTTTATGGTTGAAAATAATCTGCTTTATTTGAGGTTTCAAATATTTTGTTCAAAATTCGTCTTTTTTGATTATTGTATTAAATTTTTTATTTAAAATTAAATTAAATATAAGCTATTACATTATTTGATGAAAATTATGATTTTTATGATAAAAACGCAGTTGTGCTTTAGTGAATTAAACTGTTTGGCTTGCAAATTCAAAAGTCTTCTAGAAAATTTATTTTCTTTTTATGGAAAATTAACTTTTTAACTGAAAATTTAACTTTTTGATTTTTGTAGAAAGTTGATTTTTTTTAGTTAAAAATTCATGTATTTTCTTTAAAAAAACTTCTCGATAGAAAATTATCCTCTTGGTTCATAACTGAACTGTTTGGTAAAAAAATATATGTATTTTGTTGGCAATGCGTCCCTTTAGTAGAAAATAAATTTTTTTGTTGGAAATTGAACTGTATAGTTGAAAATTAATATGTTTTAGTTAAAGTTTCAAATATTTTGTTGAAAATTTATCTTTTTCGGTCATATTCAAGATTTTTTGATTTAAAATTAAAATCTTTGTATAAACATCACTTATTAATTTTTTTTTTAAAAATTAGTGTTTTCAGGTTGAAAATGCAATTGATTTTTTGTTAGAAATTTTTTCTCTTTGGCTTAAAAGTTCGGCAGTCTTGTAGAAAACCCGTTTTCTTTTAATGGAAAATTAATTTTTTTAACCGCAAATTTAGCTATTCGATTTTTGGTTTATTTTGTTAGCAATTGGTCTTTTTGGTAGAAAATCAATTTTTTGATCAAAAATGAAAATGTATGGTAAAAAAATTATCCTGTTTTAAGTGTAGATTCAAGCAATTTGTTGAAATTTTTTTCTTTTTTTTGGTTATATATAACTGTTTCTTTTAATTAAATTTAAATAGCAACTATTACATTGTTTTGTGAAAATGAGTATTTTCAGGTTGCAAATAAAATTGTTTTTTTAGAAAATCCATCTCTTTGGCTTAATAGATGAACAGGTTTTTAGAAAATTTATGTAATTCTAGAATTAAATTTTTGTTTTTAAAATTTTATCATTTGGTTGAAAATTCAGCTTTTTTGTTAAAAGCAGCCTTTAGTGTTATTTTTTTTTATTACATAGAAATAGCAAAATAGTGTCGTGGCTAAAAAAATGACCAAATAGTGTGATGAGTCCGAGGCCTGAATTTATTTAAATAATTTTTAAATCAAGTTTTCCTTATTTGAATTGTCTTTAATTTAGAATAAATGATTTTTTTCGCAGGCTGATACTGTGGAGTATTTAGAAAATAAAATGGTGGCTCAAGAATCTATAATTGCGAATGTTGAGTTGAGGAATTTATTTTCGCTTTATTGTCTACACATGGAAACGCAGTTGGTTCATTCACATTTAGAAATTCTTGCTACAGTTTTACAAAGTCTTGTGAGCGTCCAAATTCGAGGACATTCAGAGGTATATTTATTTTCCTCTAATAATTTTTATATTAAAAAATTCAATTGATAGCGCATGATTTTAAATAAAAATTTTCACGAATTTATTACATTTAACTAAAGTTCGCAACATTTATAAACGTAATTTTTTTTATCATTGACATTCATTTTATTTTTTTTTGGTACACAATTAACTTTTACCTTATGTAAAACAGCAAAAAAAGTTTTTCTTCTTAATATCCCTGCTGAATGACTGCTATTTAAAAAATATATATAAAATTTTTTTTAAATTTGTTGTAATTAAAATTGTAATCCATATGATACCCTTGTGGTAACTTTTTAAATCCCTTGATACTATTGGAATTATTTTTAAATCGATTAAAATTTAGTAATCTTGAAAATTTGAAATTTTGAACGTATAAATAATTTGAAATCCCTTGAAATCTTTAGAGAATTAATAAAATCCTTTGTATGTTGTGAAATTATTTAAAACAAAATAAAATCCCTTAAAATCTCTGAAATTATTAGGAATCTTTTGAAATTTCCTTTAATTTAATTTCTTTTCCAAAATTCTTTAAAATCTCTTAAAAATTTTTAAATCCTTTAATCTTTTAGAATCTCTTAAAATCGCTTGAAATCTTTGAATAATGTAAAAATCCATTTAAAAATGTATAAATAATTCGAAAGCCCTTTAATATCATTAATATTTTATATTTATATTTTGAAATAAAGATTCAACTATGTGGTTGAAAATTAATCTTCTTGTATGAAAATTTAACTGATTGATTAAAAGTTGAAACATTTTCTTACAAAATTATTTGTTTGCTTAGGAGATTACTATTTAAATATTTTGTTAAAAAATCTTTTTTAGATTAATAATATTATAATAGAAACAAGCTTTCTTCTTTGTATTTATTAAAATATTTAAAAAGAAAAGTTTCATCTTCCTACCGGAAGCCTGCAATTTTAAACATTGAAATTAATTAAAAAACAATAGTTGAAACTAAAAGAATTCTTACCATAAATAATTTGAAATCCCTTGAAATAAATTCAATTAATATATTCTTTATTAAAGTTCTCTGGAAAAATGCTGTTTAAATCCGTAAATATCTTTGAAATGACCTGAAATCTTTGGATAATTAATAAAATCATTTTATAATTTGATATTCCTTAAAACGCCTTTTAAAATCCCTTGAAATCTTTGAAAGCATTAAGAATAATTTTTTTTCTGTATATAAAAATAAATATATAATTTTTTGTATTTTCCCCCTTTTATTAAAAAATTTAACTATTACATTTTTGAGTTTGAATGTATATTTTAAGTTGAAGATTCAACCATTTTGGTTAAATATCTCTTTTTTTTAATTGTAAATGATTGTATTTTATTGAAGATTAGTCTTTTTTGGTTGAAGATTAATCTTTTTGGATGAAAATTTAACTGATTTATTAAAAGTTGAACTATTTGAATAAAAAATTATTTATATTTGGTTTGGAGATTACTATTTAACTATTTAGTTGAAAAATCCTTTTTTTAGATTGATAATATAATAACAGAAACAAGCTTTCATTGTTTATATTTAATAAAAAAATATTTAAAACAAAAAGTTTCATCGCATTGTCCCTACCGGAAGACTGCAATTTTAAGAATTGAAATTAATTAAAAAAGAATGGTTGAAACTAAAGGAATTCTTATCATAAATAATTTGAAATCCCTTGAAATAAATTATTTCAATATTTTCTTCTTCTTTATTTTCCAAAGTTCTATAGACATTCCTTGAAATATTTGAAAATCCTAAAAAATCGTTTGAAATCTTTGGATAGTATAAAATCCATTTAAAAAAGTATAAATAATTTGAAAGCCCATAAATATAATTTAAATTAAACTTATTCACTAAAGTTCCTAAAAGATTGATTAAATTCCTAGAAATCCTTGCATACTCTAGAAATCCTTGGAGAATTAATAAAATCCTTAAAATGGTGTGAAATTCCTTAAAACACCTTAAAATCCCTTAAAATCTTTGAAATTATTAGGAAGCCCTTGAATTTTCCTTTAATGTAATTTAGTTTTCAAAATTTTTTAAAAATCGCTTAAAACATTTGGAAATCCTAGAGAATGCTTTGAAATACCTTGAAATATTTAATATCTCTTTAAATCCTTTTTTATCCTTCAAAATTGCTTAAAATCCTTGAATAGTGTAAAATCCATTTAAAAAAGTAGGAATAATTTGAAAGCCCATCAATATAATTTACATTAAACGTATTCACTAAAGTTTCAAAAAAATTGTTCAAATCCCTAGAAATCCTTGCATAAAATCCTGGGAGAGTTAATAAAATCCTTCAAATGTTGTGAAATTCCTTAAAACACCTTAAAATCGAATAAAATCTTTGAAATTCTAGGAATTCCTTGAAATTTCCTTAAATTTAATTTATTTTCCAACATTCTTTTAATATCGCTCGAAACATTTGGAAATCCTACAAATTTCTTTGAAATCCCTTGAAATTGTTTTTATCTCTTCAAATCCTTTTTAATCCTGTAAAATCGTTTGAAATCTTTAGATAGTATATAAAATCCATTTAAAAAAGTATAAATAATTTGAAGGCCCTTAAATATTATTCAAATTTAACCCATTCATTACATTTTTTTATTA
>JAAAKG020097710.1:0-16024 GCA_010014905.2 Druon quercuslanigerum
TACGAAATCATGATCTCCGAGATGCTGCTTCGCTCTTTCATTCAAAATGAGACCTACTCCTTGCCTACGATGTGTTTAACTATCTACTCCAATGTGAGGAAGGAGTTACAGAATTTTTACATTGATCTAGAATTCTCGTGTTATCTATTTAAATAGCACGTTTATTCCACAACTTTGCTATCTAGCAATCATCCCAAGTGAAGAGCGCGGCAAAGTCGTGATGTGAGGTTCCCAACTTAGGTCCATTAGTATGTAAGGTCTTTTGTTTCTTTTTTTTGTTACTTTTTTGTCCTGGCATAATTTTTTATCTTCTTTAACGTCCATGCATTTTTTATGCAAGCTCTCGTGTTTCTATGGCTTCTTATGTTCCTTCTAAATACACAGTAAAGAAAGGATCAATTTTTTCACAGAGCATTTTGCTCCAACGATCATTTGACTCTCGAGATCATAATGATCTATCCATTCGGATGGATTTGATTTATATTTTTTGGTCTATTTGTCTGACTAAAAAAATTGCCACCAATTTCTAGCGCTATTTAACTCCTCATCTATCTTTTCGTCACCAGTGAATAAGCTACCATGATAAAGTCTAATCAACTTTTTCCATTCTCTCGTCACTAAAGACAATGTTGAATATAGTTTTCTTAACTCTATTCTTTAAATACCATAATCTTTGTTTTATTTACGTTAATGTTTAGGTACAGGCTCTTCATTCATATTCTTATATTCAGTTTATATTCAGCTTATATTCAATTTATTTAGCATCCTTTGCAAGTCTTCGATTGAATCTGCCATAAAAACCTTATCATCTTGAAACCTAACCCACGTACCCTTTCTGTTTCGAGGATCCACACCTCTTTCGACGAAGAAGGCCATTCTTAGACACTTGTCCATGAATAGCATAAATAGCTATGAGGACATAATGCAACCTTGTCTAACACTTTGCATAATATTGAAACAGTCACTCAGTTTTCCATTAACCCTTACACTCGCTTTGCTATCAGTATATATTGGTTTTATTGCTTGTAAATACTATCCATTGATTTTGTATACTCTTTCAAGACTTCCCAAATTTTATTTCTATCCTCCTTGTCAAATGCTTTTTCTAGGCCAAGAAAATCACACAAGGAAAAATTATGAATTCTTTAAACATTAAAAAGGGAATCAAAGATACACTCTAAATTTAAATCAGTCTAAAATTGACTAATTTAATTATTCAAGCATTATTTGACTGAAAAGTAAGTCATTCTACTAAAGAAACAGTATAGTTTTAACAGACGGATCAGTCAATATGTTTGACTAAATGAATTAGTCAACTGCTTTTTAGTCATTAAAAGTATCTAGGTTATCTGTCATAATAAAATATTAAAATTATTTCTAAATTTAATTTCCTACAATTTAAGAAATAATTTCAATTAATCATACTTGGCTGATTTGTTTAGTGGGCGTTACTGATTAGTTCAATTTTTCTGTATTTTTCTGTATATAATTTCTTAACTAAAAATTTATCTAGTTGATTAGAACCTTAACGTATTTTTTTCAATTTCATTTTCAATGACAGAAAGAATTTTTTAAAATGAAATCTTCTTCAGTTGAAATCTGAACTTTAAAATTTTTGTAGAAAATCCTCCGTTTTTTATTGAAAATTTTAATTCTTGGTTGAACTATACTTTGTTAAAAATTAATTTTGTTTGTTTGTTAGTTCAATTTAAAAACATTTAATTCGTTTTTTTATGGTCGAAAATCAATTTTTGTTATTATTTTGGTTAAATATTCATCATTTAAGTTAGTATTTCATCTTCTTAGTAGAAAATTAATCTTAACGTAAAATTCATTCATTTTAATTTCAACTGTTCAGTTGAAAATTCAAATTCTTTCTTTTAAATTTATTGTCCTTATTAATTATTTATCATTTTAATTAAAAATTCATCTGTTTAGTTGAAAATTTAACAATCACATTTAAATAATTTGTCAGTCGTCAAATTCAAATTATTTACCTTAGTCAAAATTGACTTCTAAAAACAGTAATTTTGGTCTGATTCAAATTTAGAGTGTAGAGTTTGAATTCCAAAAGTGATCGCTGATTTGAGAAGAATTTGCATGAAATACAAAACACTTAACTTGCAAACTCTTTAATAGTAACTGAATATAATTTATGTGTTATTCCACACATAAATTAATATGTTTACTAAATTTGACGAACGCCAGAATAATGAATTACGAGACATCCTGTGAAAGTTTAAGCTGCTACGCATACGTAGAATGAAGGTATAAAATAAAAAATAAAAAATATATAATTCGGCATATCGGCGTATACGCGTGGCTATAAAGGTACTTTGGTACTTCAGTAATGGACTGAACTGACCGACAAAGGGTTTATTTAAATAACTCGAGAACCCATTCTGAAATCCGGAGACGTGCGAGCGATATTGCTTGGCACTGGTGCCATGTTTTATTCTTTTTATTTCTTTTCTTTTTTTTCATACTCATACATGCATTTTTTAAGACTTAATATGTACACAGAATTCGATTCGGTGAAGGCAAAAATCACCTCGGCAATTTATAATGAAAAAATAAGTTATGCTGTTTTCTCTTTGAAAATTTATGTCCTGTAAAACAATACCTGATGCAAAACGAAGGGGATTCTCAGAGAGAAGGGTGAACAATTCATATTTATCAAGCAATTGATCCCTGTAAATTTAAATCAGTCAAAAGCGACTGATTCTAAGTCAATTTTCACTAATTCAAATAATGCTGATTCGATGACTGAGAAAAGTAGTCAAAAGTAACTTTTCAATTGAATCAATTTCAATTACTGATAAATCCAGTCATTTCAAAATGTTTAATTTTTTTAATTTACAGATATAAAAGCAACATTTGTAATGAACATTTGATTTTTTAATTAACAAAATTAATTTTGAACAAGAAAAACGAATTTATAACAAAAGAGAGTTCAATTTTGTATTGAATTTTTAACGTCAGTCTTAAGAGATTAGTTTTTAACGTAAATTATAAATGCTCAGCATAATAAAAATGATGAACCCTGAACCAAAAATTTTTTTTTAAAAGCAGTACAACTTTCAACCAAGTTCTTGATTTTCTAACCAAAATAATATGATTTCCCAACGAGAATTTTTAACAAAATATTTCGATCTTTAACTAAAAAAGGTCCATTTTTAACCAAAGAAATAAATCTTTAACTAAAATGGTAAACCTTCTACTATACACAAATAATTTATACTGAAGTAATTTACAACCAAGGAGATGAATTTTTAACATAAATGATAATTCTTCAAGAAAAAATGAATTCAACAAAAAAATATTTTAACTTTAAAGTTAAAGGTAGAAAAAATTTTAATAAAAACATCTGAATTTTCAAAAAATGTGAGAGATGATACAAGATCATATCTTAAACAAAAAGTGTTTCAAAAATACTTATCATTTACTATCATTTTTTTCTACCAATAAATACAATTTTTCAACCCAATACATGAAATTTCAACATAATAGTCAAATTTTTATTTAAATAAATTATTTTTTTAACGAAAAACCCAAAAATTTTTGAAAAAAATAGCTAAATTCTCAACCATAGAGACAAGTTTTAAAATAAAATGATCAACATTTAACAAACAAAAAAAGAATTTTCAACCAAGTTCTTACACATTCAAAAAAATAGTTGATTTTTTTACTAAGAAACGTCCATTTTCATCCAAAAATAGAATACCTGAATTTGTATTTGAATCGATTAACTTTTTAATCAAAAATCAAAGAATTTTCATAAAAGCAGTTAACACTGAAGCATATAGATAAGTTTTAAAATAAAATGATCAATCAAATTAAAAAGGCAAATTTTGAATGAAATTGTTGACTTAGTAACCAAAAAAGATTTTGCAGTCTTCAACAGAAAAAATGTGTTCGCGGAGCGGGCACATTCTCTTAGCGCGTTGCTCGCGCGGCTCGCCCGCTTGAGCGCGCCTGCGGCGCCCGACTCTTGGTTCTCGCTCTGCGCGCTTGATGATGGAATCACCTCGCACTACGCGCACAGCCTTTCTATTTACCCCACATTTGTGCGCAAGCGTTTTAAAAGTATAGGCCCAAGCATCGACACCTTTCATTTGGTGATTGTCAATTCTCTTTTGTTAAAGCTCCTTCGGCTTTAACGAACAAATTTTCATCACTTATATCATGCTTCGAAATTCGTTTCATCAAAAATGCGAACTTTTTGAAATTACGTTGAACTGTATTATATCGAATGTATATTATATTTATTTCCGTACCTCGGTCTGAGGTTGTTCATTCAGATATTACAAAATGAAGTGAAATTCTCCTTTTTAATTATTTATTTAATATTCGTTTCTCATGTTGCATTTAATTTTATTCTTAGCCATCCTGAAAATTTATCTCATTTTAATAAATTGATATTATTACTATTCATGACATGCGTTAATTTTGAAAGAAAAGCATTTTTACTGTCTTATTTTTATCATTAAAAAATGCGCATTCTATTAAAATAAAAATATTATTAAAAATTTTACTGCAACTTGCGTCGTTTTTCCATACATCTAATTTCCTTATCTGCAATGTGCATGTAATATAGGCGAAAAATGTTGGTAAATAAAATGTTATTGTATTTTATAACAAAATTGTAGATATTTTTTGGTTAAAAAACTTTTGTCATTTAATTTTGTTTGTCCCTACTCTCCTTTTCTTAAAAAATTATTATTTTAATTTTTATTCTTATTTTTTACGATTCAAAGAAAATCTAATTGTCCTATCTAAAAATGATTAATAACAAATGTATAGATCTTTTTGGGGTGTACAACTTTAGGCTGTTAATTTTAGTTCGTATCTTGTTTCGTTTTGCGAAAACTTTAATTATTGAATTTTGAATGTTCTTTTTTAAGATTAAAACAAAAACTGCGTGTTCTATCAAAAATTATTCATGACAAATTTGAATGAGTTTTCGCTTTTTTTGCCAGAGCAACTTTTGTCTATTTATTTTTTTTAATAACTTGTGTCTTTTTTCAAAACTTTAATTTTTATTTTCAATGTTGTCTTTTACGACTAAAAACAAAAACTATGCATCCTTTTAAAAAATGATTAATGAGAAATTTTTATATCTTTTCAGGGCGTGCAATTTTCGACAATATACAAAATTTGTCATGATAATCTTGTCGGGATTTAAAAAATAGACGCTTTTCTTCTCTTAACTTTTCTTCATATTATGCGTTGCTTGGCTTCATATGTTTATTTTGGTTTGTTTTTTTGGATTTTAAAAATGCTATAAGTCTGATCATTTTCATTTTATCGAAAAAAGTCATTAGGATAAATTGTTCGAGTTTTCGAGTACTATAAATAGCCGTACATAGAATATTTAAATCATAATAAAATTTTCTAAAATATTTTGAAAATGTGCTCACTTTTTGAATTTTCATCAAAAATAGCTGGTTTATGAAATTTCTCTTTCTTTTTAGGCCTTAAAAAAGTGCGCTAAAGCAGAATCCAATTTGATGAATCATTTTTTCTGAGTCAGGGGGTCTCAAAACGTGGACATTTGATGAAAACCAACAATGTTAAATTTTACTTAAAGAAGGAGAATGCAAATTTCAAGTACCTATTTCATTTTTTAATTCTTCGTTCATTTGCTTTACGTTTATGTAAATATAATTTTAATAAATTTGTTTAAACAATGTTAAAAGATTTTTTTAAGATTTTTGGATATATCCAAAAAGTATCTAGAATATTTCTTTACAGTATTACACAAAATTGTGTAAAATCTCGGTAGTTTGAAAGATATTTAAGACTATTTTTTATACTTAGAACAAATTGAAGAACATTTTATAAATGTTCTGAAATTTCTCTAAGTTTCGAAATATTTATAATCTGTTAAAAATTCCAAACATTCTTAAATATCTTTCAAAATGTCTCGAATTATTTGTAGAATCGTTTTTAAATCTTTCGGATTTGCTTTCGACTATCATGGAAATTTTATGTAATGTTTTGTAAGTTTTTTAAATATTTCTTAAAATTATTTAAAAAAAAAATAAAGGATCACTTTATTAAATATTTTGAAATCTTTCAAAATGATTTAAAAACTTTACAATTTCATTTAAAAATCCTAAACAATCTACGTTTTGCTTCAAATTTTATAAACTTTTAAAAATAAATTTGTAAATTACAAAATAATTTTCTCAGTTATTTTTTTTTCTTAAATTTAAAAGAATATATATTTTGTACAATTAAAAATCATCAAAAATCTTCTGAGAAATCTTGAGACAATTTTTTTACTTAAAACATTTTAGAATTCTTCAAAAACTTATCCCTTTTATATTCTCATCCTAATGAGTAGGGCTTCCAACAAATGTCGACGTTTTGAGTCCTCCTGAGTAAAAAAAAAATAGTTTTTACGTCAGTGTCTGTCGTCATTGTCGTTGTAGTCTGTAAACACGATAACATTTATAGAAATTATTTGATTGCATTGTCTTTGGCACACTTTATAAACTACATTTTGTTTTTCTAAGATTTTATGAAAAAAACTTTATTATCTTGATATAAACCCTTTAAAGTTTTTAAAAAGCACTAACATTTTATTTAAAAAGCTTGTCTGGTAGCTTCATGTTGAGAACCAAATTACTGTTGTTGATGCTTTGACCTTTAGTTTTAAAAATTCTGTGCACAAGTGTGGAGAATATACAAGGACCGAGCGCGAAGCGCGAAATAAATATACTATCGACCGCGCATATTTTAAAAGATTTCAAAACAAATTAATGTTTCTAGCTCAAAATTGTTATAAATTATATAATTCAAAAAATTTGTAGAGTTTTTTATTTATTTTTTAATTTACAGCATTGAAAATGATAGCTTGGATTTAAACTTTTTTAATCTTTGAACTGTACCATGTATAACTTATTGTTAAACATTGTATGTCAGTCGTAAAAAATGGTTGTATTCTGTTTGTATGAGCAAAACTTTGTTTTTATTGGGAATACTACATTATTGTATCTGAAATTTTTTTTTCACATCTTCGAGATACATCGAATGGCTTATAGACGAACCATCTATGACCTCTTGTGATATAGAAACTTTAATTTATGAATTTAAAAAATATATTGTTGATCTTTTTGATAATAATAAAACTTTCTGAATATTGTAAATACAACAGTAATGTATACGATATATTGGTTTGCATCTTCGAGATGCATCGATTTCTAAAATTAAAAACATTTAAAGATCTACCATGACCTAACAATATACCTTTCAAATTTTTTAACAAAACTATTTTCCTTGTGTATAAAAGAATTTTTTTTATTATGGAAATATAACAGTACTGCACTTAATGAAATTGTTCTCGTCTTCAAGATGCGTGGATTGATTTATGGATGAACTTTCGATTACCATTCTTGATATCAGTAGCTACTGAGAATGTTAAGAAGAAAAAAACATTTTGTTTCTGACAAGAGAACTTTAGTTTTAATTTAGCATACACCACTATCATAAGTTGCAATTTTTTTCATTTTAAAAGAACACGCCAATTGACAATTTGCTACTGGAAATAAGAGTTGTAGGGAAAATCCTCTTTCTATGAAGAAGACAATTTATTTAATACCAATGAGGAAGCAGAAATCTTATAAAGCAGCGGAATTGTACATTCTTGTAGGAAATTAAAAATACAATAAAATACAACAATATACATTATATTTATTTGTAGATTCCTATAAATATGAGGTACAGTGAAAATAATTACTAAATAAATAAGAACTTGTTTTTGAATAAAAGTATTGCATTATTGTTTCATGAATTTATGCACGATGTTACAACCTATTAGCAACTCTGTACTGATAAACTGATGCATGTATTACAAAATATAAAATATTTGATAAATGGGCAATATAATTTATTTGGTGGCATTTCTATCTTTGAAATTAATATTCCTGCTTCAATTTGGTATATTATATACGTTCCCCACTTGTTCATCATTTATCAATATTATCACTTTGAAATTTTTTCTGTTCAACTTAACACTGGTTTCCTCTATATTAACATTGTAATACCTGTTGCAATAATTATTAATAAACTCCTTTTGTATAAATTTTTCTTCTTTTCTACATGAATATTGAATTTATGGACTATTTAGCAGCTAGCACGAACGTTGGAACGTTGGAACGTTGGTTGCACTGAACGCGGTGCGTGTAATTTGCGTTTACCTCCAGGCTTACTCATGGGCAATAACTGAAAGGTAACCTACTCACTAATTATCGCACTTGTATCCTGCAAATCATCAATACCACCCACGATATTTCCATTAATTAATTTTTCTTCGCTGTTGCATTAACTATTCTTATAGTATTCAAACCCTTGCTAATATCGATCTATATCCTTTATTGACGCATTCGAGACGATTTCGAGAAATGTCGAGATTTTCAACTCGAGATCCTGTAATTATTTTGTCAGAAAATTTTATTTTATTATGTTAGTTAAACAATCGATTTGAATTTTTTTATTTCTATGCATGCATCCCCCTCCCCACTCCCAAATTTTTCGAATTAAAAAAGAAACATTTTTCATAAAAAACAATATGTATTTGGTTGTATCGAAAGCCCCATGAAGTTTAACACTTATTTCCCATAAGATAAAAAACTTTTTTGTATATATTGTTTAACATTGTCCATATCAGGTGTAATCAAGTACACCCTGAACATTTCTATTTAGAGGGTCATAGGGTCCCAGCAAACCCCCATTAGTAAAAAATTAGGTTTTGCAAGTTTGAGGAGTTAATTATTATTTTTGTATGTTCGCTAATGTTAAAGTTACAGATATATACCATAAAACAGCATTACGTAAATGGAGGGGTGGGGGGAATTATTGAAAGAACGTCAGGTATTTTTGAATGGCCCTTAATGAAAAAAAAAACAAATAAACAGAAAAGAGAGTGTTTAAACAATATCTTTCTCTTGAAATTGTTTTGTTCTGAAATAAAAACCAAAAAATTATTAATTCACCTCCAATTTGGCAATACACTTTAATACTTTATTACAACTAATTATATAATTGGGACATTTTAATTTATCTATATATTTATATTATCATGTATGTTATTTTTTTTTGTTCAGGGGCAATGAAGGTTGGGTTCATATTAAGATAGCATTTTAAATTCTTTCTGACGTTAATTTGATTTTTTTTATAACTTGAAAGTCAAAGAAACGCTGAAAATTGCAGAAAAACGGCTCAGCTATCGAGCATTTCTCTGAGAGATGATAGTTGTCAACAATAATATATTTCTTAAAAAATTATTTTTGTTAGCTTGCATTTATTATTACACGGAATTTCAGGTGTGCATTTTTGTTGCGGCTAATTTTAAAGCAGATAAGTTGATTTTTACGCATCGAAACAAAACAAGATTTAATAGAGTTGACATGGTCAAGATTTCCCACGTAGCAAGTAAATTTTAACACGTAAAGTTTATTTTTGTTGCAAGTAAAGATTACTCTGAAATCACTATGAAGATTACATTTATTTTTTTTTGTGAAGTAAGACATGGACAAAAAGTTAAAAATTTGGGAAAAACAGCAACTATCTAGCTGTAATATATAAAGAAAGAGATAATTGTTAACAATCATAATTTAACTCAACAATTATTTTTGTCAAGAGTAGACAAAAAGTTTATAGTTTCAGAAAAGAACCGCAAATTTGTAGCATGATTCAAAGAAAAGATTGCAAAGAATATTTGTATAAATGATAATATATTGTTTAAACAATTATTTCTTTTCACTCTACTTGATTCTTGCTTCGCTCTCACGTAAAAATTGAAAAAAAAAGTTAAAGTTCAATAAAAACACCTCTATTCTAACAGAAAATTTCTGTAAGCAATAATAAATTATACAGGCCCACAAAAAAAATTTCTGAGTCTTGAACGCCAATATGGTATTCCTATCTATTTTGTCACGCTGAAACCGTATATGCAACCCGTTTAACCCTTACAAGTCATGATTTTTACATAACCTCAAAAACACCCAATAAACTACTGAAACAAAAAAATTATTTACCCTGTACCATTGTCACCCTCCTCCCCTTATTTTAGTAATCCTATCACCTCATAACTTTATAATTCCCTTTACTCGTAATAATGTATCCATATAACTTCAAAATCCCGTATAACCTCATTCAGAAGGAAAATCTTGTTTGGGAAAACAGAACGACTTCGTGAGCTTTTCTAGTGCAACATATAGTCATGGATAAGCAGCTCTATATACCGGAAATCCCATAACACCATAACCTAAACACCCCTTACTTTTTTTATTCTTAATTTCTTCTATCAGTATCAACGCCAGTAATGCCATGATAACGATTTTAATTATTCTTTCGAACTCTCTTGTCTTTGAAAGATTTGTACAATGGATTTCGTTTCCGCTTCTTGCCACTGCGAACACTCTCTCTTTCAAGCATCCAACAGATGTCTGCCATCATATTCCTATTCCATCTACCTTGGTAAAGTGTTTCCATTTCCTTGATATCTTGATGGAAACGTTCACCTTGTACCTCAGTGTAATCTCCAAGATTTTCTAGGAAGCTTTCCAGATGGGAATCAAGAAAGTGTAGTTTGAAACTCATCAAAGGAACCACTTTTTTGTAGTTTTTGAACAAGGCGGACAAAAATTCCTTATAATTGTCACTCTTGTGATTGCCTAAGAAATTCTCAACCACATTCTTGAAGCTCAGCTATGCATCTATTTCCTTGACATTCATTGTGGCAATAAACGTTTCATCTCTCAACATCTTACGAATTTGAGGTCCATCAAAGACTCCTTCTTTCAATTTCGCGCTCGATAAAGCTGGCAATGGTTTGAATAAATAAACATTTTTCGATCAGGTTTCTATACGTTCTCGAGCTGGCTAATCTCTCTTAAAGTAATTATTCTTGCGACCCCTGCTATCTCACAAGCAAAGAAAGCATGGGAATTTCGTAAAGCCACATTACTAACCTAGAATCATTGTCAAGGTCTTGAAATCCCCGCAAATCTGCTATTTTTACTACATTATTCCATACATCCTCCTTAGAAGCAGTGTCACCATATCCAGTATTCTTTAAGACAAAAGGATTTTAAATTCCAGAAAAAAACTGTAGATCTTTTTACGATTGCAATCGTAAAAAGTACACGGAGAAAAGGGTCTAGTTGGGCCAACTAGACGAATATAGTTACGCGCGTATGGTAAATTTAAGGCTAAAGTTTCGATACTCCTTCTCAATGTCTTATAAGCAGTTTAGTGGGTTTTACCGATCCATCGTGTTATTTCAAATAGTTTTCACAACGAGATATCTACTTTTGGCGAGAAAATTCGAGTAAAACTTTGAAGCGTAGCTTTCTATTTTCAAAAACAGGAACAATCTGAAAAAATTCATGGTAGTACTTTAAACATTTCTAAACAGATAGCTGTTGCAAAATTTAAAAAATATAAATTATTGTTTGCTTCTGTAAATAAATATGCGACTGAACTATCTTCAGTTCTAATAGTCGGGGAGCTGGCTAAATAAAGCTGTACCAATAAGGTACACGACGTTTGAGTTCGGAAACCGCTAAATAAAAGTTGTTACATCACCAAACGGCCTTTCTGGCTGTTCGATCAGGCCGGATATGAAAATGGCAGCCGGGTTTCCACTTTGAAAAAATGTGCCTGAAAACCCGATAAGGTACACGGGTGAAACTTTTTAAAGACATTTGTAAAGATCTCATCAACTAAGAGCGGTGTAGCAGTGCCAGAAATGTATCCGGCCGCAAACAAACCCCGCCAGAAGCGATTAAAAGTGCCGGAAAACTCATACAAAATAACTGATGCGGTACACGCGCGAAAATTTTTTTAAAAGCTTTTAAAGACCTCAACTAAGATCAATATTAATAAATACTTAATTATAATAATGCTTAAAATACAAACAAATTATAAAGTAAATATTTCTGCTCGCATTCTTTCTCTCCCAACTTCAACTAGCTTTCACTTAATCATTGCAGAAATAATACCATCAGTCTGACATTATTTAAGTTCACTCATCATCATCCATGTCGTTCTCCATGTCATCTTCGCTATAATCAGTATCACTCTCTGCATCAAATACATTGGTTGTCTCGTCATCTATGAGATCGTCCTCTTCTAGCGCTGTATTTTCATTCTCACCTTCGAGTGTTTCATCTAGAAAAGAAAAGCACATTAACAAGCGAAGAAGCTTTAACAGGCGATAAATTAAATTAAGAAAATAATTGTGTACCATCACTTTCTGCGATTACGTTTATAATAACATCTTTAATAAGCGCTGGTATTTGTTCACCTTCAAACCAACAAAACTCATAGTCTACCGCTTTGGTTTTTTTTAATGAGTTTTCCGACATTTTTAATCGCTTCTGGCGGGGGTCTTCCGACCGGCTACATTTCTAGCACTGCTACACTGCTCTTAGCTGAGATCTTTACAAATGTCTATAAAAAGTTTCACCCGTGTACTTTATCGGTTTTTCAGGCACATTTTTTTAACGTGGAAACCCATTTTCATATCCATTTTCATATCCGGCCCGATCGAACAGCCAGAACAGCCGTTTGGTGATGTAACAACTTTTATTTAGCGGTTTCCGAACTCAAACGTCGTGTACATTATCGGTACAGTTTAATGTAGTCAGCTCTGGGACTATAATCAAGATATTGAAGTGATTTAAATTGAAAGTAGTTAGTCAAACTATTTATAATAATTTACAATTCGAAGGAAGTATGCGCTTCTTATTGTCTTCGTGCGAATTGTCAAGTGCCAGAAACCAGTGGGGTGCCATTTTTTCAGAGGATCATCCTCAGTTTTCCTCAGCCCGACCTACCCAACTTATTCCTCCGAGCCTCACTCTGGCCTTCGAACCTTTCTCTGCGGTGAGGAGAACCAAGGACGCCCCTGAAAAAACGGCATTACGCTGAGCTCTAGCACTTTCTTTTCTATATAAAAAAACTGACTTCAAATATCGCAATTTGCACGAAAACAACAAGAAACACATACTTCCTTCTAATTGTAAATTATTATAGATAGTTCAACTAACTACACAGAGAAAAATGGACTGTGGTTACCATAACCACCTAAATTGAGTCAGGCTAAATCTTGTCACAGGTACAAGAAAATTTAGTCGCACAAACCAATGGCAATGCAAGGGTGACTCTAAGATTGGTCACAGTAACCAGAATAGAAAAAATTTTCCATTTCTGGTCCTGACAACCACGAATTACAGTGAAATTTGTCTTTTACCCAACGAAATAGGCGTTGCGCCGTTGTTTCAGGTTATAAAAATAATGAGTTTCTGGTCACAGCAACCAGAAAATTGCAGGCTTCGCATGCGCGAAGTTTAAAAAATATCCTGGTTACTGTAACCAGAATCAACGCTTAGTGGGACTACGAGTGTACTTTTAAATTTCCCTCGCGCGCATGCGCAAAGAAAAATAACCACGTTGCCGTGACTGATTTTTCTCAACGTAATCGATGTATACAATTAATACTATTTATTGTGGTTCTTTTATTAAGCTGTCAAATGAGGTAAGAACAAACATTTATCAACTTATATTCCACCGATTCATATATTTTATTGATAGAATGAAGTATATATAACTAAGAATGTTGTTGTTTCAAAAAGTTAATGGACTTTACAGTCTGGTAAATATGACCAGAAAATGTGGGTACGATACTAACGATTTCGAATTCTCGTTTAACCTGAAAGTTGTAGTAAAAGACAAATTTCACTGTGTTCGTCAGGTTACTGTAACCAGGAATTTCTCTCTGTGTACCTACAATTTAAATCACTTTATTATCTTTATTAGAACTCACGATAGTTTAGTCACATATATATTTACAAAAAAAGAACAATTATTAATATTTTGAAAATTTATCGACGGCAAACTGTTCGGAAATTTTGAAAGTACTACGATGAATTTTTTCAGATTTCTCCTATTATTTTTCAATAAAAAACTATGCTTCAAAGTTCACTGTGTCTAAAAGCTATCAAATTTCCTTACTTTTCATCAGATTTTCAGATATGTAAGCTACACAAATTTTTTGTAATATTACTTTTCGGCTTATCGACGTACAACATTTGTACCTTTAAAATGACCACTTTTTCAATAATCTACCACTTTTTTTTTCATTTACTTTTTTAACGTTAAAGCCAGAAGACTCGAATTTTCTCGCCGATAGTAGTAACAAATTGCCGCCCCTACTCCTGTACTCCCTTCGTGGAACTTCTTTTCCTACAAGGCTACATTTGAAGTGCTACATTTATTTGTGAAATATGAAATCATATTTTTGACCTGTGTTTAATAAACCAGTTTTACTTTTATTGTATTTTGCATACATTTTTAAAACCTGCCCCGAAGATTTTAATAACATACTTATTTTTCTTAAGAAGAACTATTTCCGAACCCTAAACATCTGGTAAATATTACCAAAAAACTAGTTAAATTAACTCAAAACTGGCACGTAACCCTAACTCGACGTTTGCTTGATTTTACTAGATAACTAGTTAGACCGAATAGCCAGCTAGTTAGACCTACTAGCCATGGAAATGTTGACCGAACTAGATATCTGGTAACCTATATACTGTATGCCTTGTTATTCTAACTAGAAAGATTTTAACTCGACTGGCTGGCGTATTTAACTAGACAGCGTGTTGGTTCATATTTTACTAAACCGTCTAGTAGGGCTAACCAGGATTCTTGTTAACCCAACTAGATATTTTTCTCTGTGTAGTAGGGGTGGTAGTAGTAGCACTGGTAGTAGTAGTAGGGGTCTTTTGTTCAACAATTGGTAAACTACCACATAAGAATTCTATTCCATAAATATTGCAAAACAGATATTAGACTACAAGCATGCTGTGGTATCAAAGATGTCTGATCGGGGTTTAAAAAAATATTAGTGAAGTAGACCTTGATTCATGACTTTACTCACGTAACTCTTATCATTTTAGGATTTTAAGGTTATGGTGTTATGGGATTTCGGGGTTATAGAACTACATACCCATGAATATGTTGCACAATGAGAAAAACTCACGAAATTATTCTGTTTTCCCAGACAAGATTTTTTTTCTGAATGAGGTTACGGGATTTTGGTGTTATGGGGTTTTATTATTACGAGGTAAGCGGATTATGAAGACATGATGGTACAGGGTTACCAGATTAAAAAGAGGAAGGTGAAAATGGTACAGGATAAATAATTTTTGCGGTTTCAGTGGTTTATTGGGAGTTTTTGAGCTTATGTCCAAATCCTGACGTGTATAGGGGTTAAACGGGTTGCATATTCGGTTTCAGCGGGAAAAAATAAATAGGAATATCATGTTTGCATCCAAAACACAGAAATATTTTTGGGTGGGCCTCTGTAATTTATTATTGCTTACAGCATTTTTCTCTTAGAATAGAGGTAGAGAGTCATGTTCTTCATTAAACTTTAACTTAATTTCAGTTTTTCAGTGAGAGCGAAGCAAGAATCAATCGGAGTTAACAGAAATAATTGTTTAAACAATTTATTATTATTTATAACAATAGTCCAATGAAAACAATTTGTAATAAATGAAACCGAATAAAAGTCATAATTAGCGCTGATATCTTATAAAACTTAAAGTATTACTTATGCGGCTTGCGGCACCACTAAATGTTCCATCATAACTTGGGATAGGATTGACGTATCGGCTTGCGGTTTTTTTAATGCAGATGCTGATAATTGAAGTGACAGGTCCTTGTTTGCCATAACCGAACCCGGTGAAATCCATATTTTTTAATTACATTCGGCCCCATTTTCAGTATTTGAAAAACACCTGTTTATAGTTGGCTATACCTCAGCATGGCAAAATCTACCTCTCAATTACATTTGATACATTTGATTAATCGGTAAAATTTTCCTATCAAGTATCTTTGTTTTCACTTCCAATATTTACATAAACCATCTATTTATGCTTGCCCTTAACTCAGCCAAATCTACCTCTCCATACAATTTGACGTTATTTTCAATATTTAAAAAACCCTG
>JAAAKG020097721.1:0-16024 GCA_010014905.2 Druon quercuslanigerum
TTGCAAAAAAAGGTTAAAAACTTAAAAATATCAATAATTTCGTTATTTTTTGTTGAATTTTTTTTATTGAGGTTCCGGCTATAGCGTAAGGGTTACTTTTTAATAATCAGGCGGAATTTTTGCTTTCAGGCTCTTGAAAGTAAAGATATCGTGTCAACCAGTTTTCCGCAGTGTCGACTACCGGCAGCTAGGACGGCCAGATTTTCCACTCAAGATAAAAATGAAAAATATTTTTTTTTAACGTTTGACCTCTTCTGTAATATGTAAAAAATTAAATATGTTAAATAAATTTTTTCATAAAAAAATGAAATTTTCGAAACCTTCAAAAATGGTAGAGTAACCCCTTAACAAGTTCGATTGACTTTCTCGGAAAACAATTTTAAAAATATCTTATTAGGTCATGAGAAAAACAAAAAAATTCATCTTTAAAAGAAGTTAGAGAAATTTGAAAAATGTTTTTTATTTCCAAGTTTATTAAGTTTTTCCAGTTTTTCAGAAACATCAAATTCAAGGTTGTTTTCAATAAATTTTTAATACATCGATATTTTGCCACAAACACTATTCAACATTATAAAATATGATTATATAATATCGACTAACTACAAATTTTCCTAAATAAATGTTTGTAAAAATGATCATAACAGAACTGTATAATTTCCTGTTTCGAAATATCAGGTCCTGCGCAGAAGCTATAATAAGGTCAAGGAGCAGTTTCGTCTATTAATCTCTTAAAATTTCTCTTAATCTAGGAACCATTTTTGATTAGGTGCGTAGTTTCTGAGTGTATAATTGCAAATATTTAACATTCAGGAATTTTCAGTTGTGACTTAAATCCAACTGAATAAATCATAAAAATTAGAGCTATTTAAATTGCATTTCGTTAGGATTGGCTAATTTTTAGTTGCAAATGTTCAAAATCAAATAATTTGAAAAGTATTTTAAATCTACATTCCTACTTTCAAAACAAGAATTTATAAATTTTAACTTTTCATAATTGTCATATTACAAGGCAAGAAGGCTAAATGCACCGAAAAAATAATGTGGAAATCAATAAACGATTTATGAAGTCGCACTGGTATATAAATGGCAATGAGGAAAGATGTCGAGAACGATGGCGATGCTGAATTTTCTTTTGCGGAAGCCGGAGAATTGCGACATTTACAAGCATTTAGGTCACCAATGCATTAATCTAAATGAGAACAGTTTTTGCAAAATTAGGCAAGACTGGAACTGTTTCTGCTGAGGCTGGAGAATCACAACTCTCGAAGGAGTCCAGGTCTTTTAAAAAAATAAAACTCAGTTGCAAGCTCTCAATTTATTTAAATCAAACACTCATGTTAGTGGCACAAGAATGTTCTACAGGCTGCAAACATTATATTTCGTTTTACATTTTTTTTATTTGTGTGAAGGATTGCAGTTTACAATTGGTATGCATACTCTACTTTATAACTTCCTGTTATTAGGCGGCGATTGCCTACTGGAATTTCACTGATTTCTTCTTCGGTCAATGGTGTAACCATGAAACTTGAAATTTTTATTTCCACTTGTCTTGGATAGTAATTAAAGTTTTTGCATATATTCCAGCGAGAACATTATAACTTTTCAATATTGCAAAAACGTCGCGATCCGATGTTGATAAAACAGTTTGTTTGTTCGTTGGCACAGGTTCATAATTGTTGTCTCTTATTCTCATAAGTATTTGTTTATTGAAATGAAAAGTGTATCTTTAAAGTTTGAATATCCGGTGAGGATTCTTGCGGAAAATAAGCCGAATAAATCTTAATTTTTCAATTCCAGTTACATTTACATCAGGAGAAGGAAGCATTGTAGGAATAGATATACATCTGGAAGTTGGTGTTATTGAAATTCCGGGAGGAGACCTGGGCCTGAGACTAAGAGGTTCTACAGAAAGATTAGACCTGTTAGGTGAATGATGACGTTAAGAAGAGGAAGAAGCTCCACTATAAGGAACATAAGGAACAAAAGCACTTTTTGTGAACGTTTGAACTGTGAACCTAAATCTGCAACAAGAAAGAGATAATTACATTTTTTTAAGTTGATTTTAATCTATTAATTCCTTGGCAAAATTTCTAAAACTTTGTCCAACAATATGAAGGAAACATTATGTTATTATAATGAAGGAAACATTATGTTATTATAATGTCCATTAAAAATTAAGAAGAACAAATTAGGTATGGATGCTAGACTTTAGATCAGAAAGCGCCGTTTACAAACTTTGTTACACTACCAGATGGGTTAGGGTTTAACTCAGCATATGACATCACTAATCATTATTCCAGGCAGAATATACGGGACAGTTTAATTACACATGCCCCAAAAAAAAGTTGCCTGAACTTTTTACGAGACTAGTGTGTCTTCATGTATTTTGAGCTGCTGAATTTAAATTCCACCACAGAATTGGGATTTAACTGTTATATTTTTCCATGGCCTAGGTCGAAAGTAAAAAATCTAGGGCATTCTAAAATTTTCGAAGGTAATTATTGTAAAATAGCAGAATGTCTGTAAATGCAGCTAATAAAAGCACTTTTATGTATTTTGAGTAGCAGAAACCTATTTCGACCTCAAAAATTTCCCTAGGTGTCAGATTTTTTTTCTAGGCTAGGAGGGAAACTAAAAATCAAAGGAATTCTTAGACCTAGTAATGTTATATTTGTACCATTGCAACGTAACAAAATTACGTCACAAACAAATTCACAGTTTGACGATTTTTCAAGTAGTAGATTCAATTTTTGTTTTGGGAATCAACTACGGATGTCTTTACGTTGAATCTTTGCTGTGAGACTTGGCCAATTAATAACGATCATTCATTATTTTAAAAATTCTTATAATCAAATTTACAACTAAAATGAATAGGCTCATTTTTGGTATATAGAGTTAACTAAAAATGTCTTTGTAATGGCTCTCTGATATGGCACTTTGCAAATTTACAAAAATTATTCACAATTAAAAAAACTGTTAAAAACAAATGCAGTTTGTGTTATTTTTGGCCGATTGACAACTTCGATTGTTGTTTAATCCAATGACCTCACACAGTATTTAAATTCAATGCCTCGGTTTCTCGAAGAAGTAATCTCTTAATTTGTCAAAACTAATATCTCAACCTTTCCACATTAGGATCAGCAGAATACATTCTTTGAAAAATCGTCAAACATTTAAACTTTTAATCGTCAAACTGTGTAAATGAAAATAGCAAAGAATCATCAAAAAAACATCCCTGGTTCATTCAAAAAAAAAATCAGCCTATTAATTGAAAATTTACCAGACTGTAATTTTTGTTATAAAAAATTGTTTGAAAATTTATCAAAAAGTGTCTATGAAAGAATTAAAATAACACAGAATATACTTTAGCTTTTTAGGTGCTTATGAGAATAAAGTGGATTCCAGAAACCCTTAAAAAAATTATAATATGTGGTTGAGCCTTTAATGCACCCTTCGAGGATACTTCTTCTCTAGACAAAAATTAAAGAAAAAAGGGTTAAATCACCTTCGAACCAATAAGGGACCTGCAGGGATCCCAACACCTCAAGTAGTACAGCTGTAAATAGAACTTCAATCAGACCCATAAATTAGGTTGAAGCTACTCCAGATGCTAGGCCCAAAAAAAAGCACTAAGAAAAAAAAATATAGCAGTGCTGCTAGAACGAGGAACTATCGCTAGAAACTTATGCTGTTCAATGAAGTAAAGCCTCACCTAAGGACCACTAAAGGGTGCCGGGCTGCCAGCAGAAATTCTGCTATCTCGCTAACAGGCTAAAAGAATCTCGGATGTTGATGTAAATTACGTCTACAGCTTGCCCCTTCAAAGCCACCTGGAGTTAGCTATTGTACCTGCAAGTTTTCTGAAAGAGAATCTCAACTCAGAACAAGCAATGGCTATTGATGCTGCCCTCGAGATTAGGATTTCCGGGGTTCGGCAGCATAGAGAAAATAAATTCTAAACTGCAGCTAGGATTAAAAAGGATCCAGATGGAAATAATTTTAAAACCAAAATATCCTTAGTACGGCTTTTGCTCTAATTCATGAGCTTTAGTAATAGAGGGCTGCAATATTATCGTAGAAGAGATCAACGATATATTTGATTGATTCTGTTCTGTACAGAAGCAGTATCTTTTAGAATATTAAAACCTTTGAATTCCGAGGTCTCTAAGATGAGTTCTTTGATTAGATTGGCTATGGGCACAGTAAATAGAGAGTGAGGTTTGCCTTACGGCTCCAGCGCAAACAAGGATTGAGTCTGAGCAGGGCTCAATACTTTCAGCCAGTTTCGAATGTCACGAAAAATCTTGGACTGCTATCAAGTTTTGCTGTAATTTTTTCTTCAGTTTCCAGGTATCCTGGAAATTATTATGGTCCCTACGATCCCAGCTTGTTAGGACTTATCTTTTACACCAAAAGGTCTGCATTTATTGTTCTTAAATTCACAATACATCTCATTGTATTATTTCAAACTTCTATTTACTTTGAATGATGTGAAACCAGTCGAAGAAGAAGTTTGAAAAAAATTTATTTTGTACAAGGCAATAACATTAAATGCACTAACAAAGAAAAAGAAAAATTATCTATGGGTGCACGCTACCCTGACAAATCAAATTAAGATTAAGATACTTTAGATTAAACAGAAAAATAGGTTTGTGGCGATGTTTAAATTAAGAATGAATGCTAATAAACAAATGATAATGTTGATAAAAGTACAACAAAAGAACATTTAATGAACGAAAAACGAAAAAGAAAGATTAGTTATGGGTGAACGTTACCCTGACAAATAAATTGGATTGAGGGCAGATTTGAAGAATGTTGGCGAAGTTGAAGATACTTTTACTGATACAAAAATGACTAAAAATTAGAGAAATTGGCGAAAGATTAAAGATGCGAGGTCCATCACATACGGTCTTTTTAATATAATTTACCAGTTACAGGAATTATTTTGATTCGACTACAGTTTGCAAACATAATATTTCGTTTTCACATTTTTTTTATATTTGTGCATCCAATTTTAGTTTAAAATTGGTCTACATGCATCACTTTATAACATCATGAAATTAGGCGACGTGCTCCTACTGGAATTTCACTTATTTCTTTCTCGGTAAAAGGTATAACCTTACCACTTGAGATGTTTATTTTCGACCGTCTTGGATAGCGAGACATATTGGTTGAATATATTCCAGCGAGAACATCAACGCTCTTTAATATTGCATAGATGTTTTTAGTTTTTTATTGTCAGGAAACGTGTATCTTCGAAGTTTGAATATCATTGTAGTGGGAATCATAAGTTTGGGAGCCGGTAACATGGATCCTCCACGATGAGACATGGACCTGGAACGAAGACGAGGCTCAGCATGAGAATGATGCCTTCCAGAAGAGGAAGAAGGTTCGTGACGAGGAATCCCAGGAATAGGTTCGCTATTAGGAAAACAGTCAAACTGCAAACCTAACTCTGCAACGAGAAGAAAAAAATTACATTGTGTTTTGAGTTGGCGATATTAAAATTCTTTTTGAATTAAATTCCTAATTATTTAATAATTCTCAAATGGATAATGAGGCTCGGGTTAATATAATAAATTGTTTTGGCTAAGCCTCCTCGAAGGCATGGCGAAGACGTAGCCAAGACGTTTCTGTAATTCTCCCATCTGGCCGCCAGCGAAACATAGCCGTCTTGTAAACTAGCTCAAGACGAGCCAATTTGAACACAAGATGAAATTTACTCGGGCGGACATCCATACCTAGCAAAAATTAGAAGTTTTAAGGGCTTTTTTAAAGTCACAAAGCGGAATTCCATTTTTCAGCCGCGCGGTTGAATTTTGTCTCTAATTTTTTGCGTACCTTATCTAAATAATACTCTGTTTTTCTACAGAGCCGGCTTTTGGATAAAATGTTTACATTTTGTTGAAATTTAAAAACTAAAATTACGAAAGGTCCTAACCTCAATAATTATAATTTTTAAATTAGTGCTATTAAGAAAAACAATCATTATAATTAATTACATAACTAGATATAAATTTACCTAAGTTGTCGAAGTTTTAATTAGTCGACAACATCAGACCAATGTCGTAGAATAAAAAAAAAATAAAAAAAGATGTCACTAGAAATTTGACAGTAGAAATTTTTTATGTGTCAAGTTTTAAAAAACAATAAATGCGTTTATAATAAAGTCTTATTAAGAAAATGAGACACTAATCTGTTAAGAAATGCATTTTAAAGAAATTAAAAAAGGGAACTTTATTGTAGGTTAGGAAGGACAAAAAGAAATTCATAGATTAGAAATAACTGCAGACAGTCCACGAAATGAACTTTGACTAAAAAAATAATTTAATTGAAACTGCTAATTAGAAAGCGCTAATATATGCTTAAATTTAAAAGGGATAATTTTTTTAACTAAAAAAATGACATTATTTTATATTAATTTTTATTATTGTGATTTAAGACTATTTAAGTGACATTTTTTAAGTATTATATTTAAAATCTTCTTCAATATTTTCAATAGAATTTTTAAAATGCGCAAGCAAACTATTGATAAAATTTTCTCCATATTTAAAAAGCACTCTAAATTTTTTACCAAAAGCAAAAACTTTCGCGACAATATAAGGAATTTTAACCGTTGATGAATATTTCAAATTAGCTATTTGTTAAGTAATTGGTAACCCGACTAAATTTTTGAATATTTTTACATAGTTTTTACATGATAAAAACGTAACATAAAATTTCAAATATGGTATTGGAATGCTAAAACTGCAATTTTTTTCTGTTTTTTTTTTTGTTACGAGGGCTGGTGAAAAATGTTCTTATAAAACACCGACAAGGGTCTGCACTTTTTGGTAGCGTGAATATATTTATAGCATCACTACAGCGATCCTAGTATATATAAATACAGACAAAGATCTTAATTGATTACTCTAACGGTGCTATCAACAACTTACTAAAAAATATCAACCTTCCTCCTTGGGGTACTCCCCCCCCCTCCCGGAACCGCTTTCGCATTACTTCAGGGGGGTGGCGTGCCTTAGCCGTACCTCAGCTTTCCTCTTTTATCCCAGCTTGGGCTCCTTCTGCAGGTCTGGGCTTGTTACCGGACCTGCCTAGCTACGTTATTAGCGTGCGGGTCCGGGAGTCAACTTCAACGAGGCTGCCTCCCTATACGCCAAGCACTGCATCGTCCCTGAATGATGATCTGTCCCGGGCTTTTCTTCCTCTGCGGCGCAGGGGTAGCAATGCGTTGTTCTTTCGCGCGTTGCAGCCCTACGACCCTCTTTGCCGCATCTCTAACAGGCCCTTTAACGGTCTAGTCTCTCACACCTTGCTGCTATATAACCAAAGCCTAGGCAGCGGTAGCACCGTAGCATCTCCGTCTTCTAGCGCACTCGACAAGGCACCCATGCCACCCATGCCACCTCTCGCCGTTGTCTCTTCTGGTAGCTCCACAAAATCCTTCAGATTCTCTTTGAAGTATCTTTTCGTGAGCCTGGCCTTAACTTCGCCAGCGTATTTCCTACAAAAGTGGCATCTTACAGTTGCCTCGACCTCCTCTTTTTCAGCAGTTGGGTCGAGATCCGAGACCTCGACCTTGATACGGGGGACGAACTCACTCATTCTACCCCTTTCGCTAACAGCCCCTTAATAGCAGCTGATAGCTCGGCTCTGCCTTTCTTTACAGGTCCCATTTCCAATAGGACCCCTTCGTTTCTAGCTTTCCTGAACCCCTAGATTTTTACGCTAAGGACGTCAGGGTTCACTTTCTACTTAAGGTCCTTGTGGACCTCCGCCTAGCTAATACCCGCGGCCGGTTTAATAAGCACCGCCTCGGGTCGTGCTCGTATCTGGATCTTCTTCTCCTTCCGGGCATCATAAGCTTGGAAGAGCTCACCTCCACTAGACTCACGGTGGTCTCCCTCTCTCTTTTGCTATCGTCGAAAGTTAAAGCCACCACGGCTTCTTCAGTCTAAATGTAGTTTTGCCTTGTGCTCTTCCTAACCTTAGCCTTCTCCTTTCTGCTTCACACTCTCATCCTAGCAGTTCTGCATACATTCGCGATAAGAGCCGTATAAAGACACTCGCTTGTGATTGAGCGATCGCGGAGTGTATCTTACAAACGCTCCGTCTGTTTTAGACCTTCTCGAATTGTAAGCCACATATTCGATTTTGTCCTGCTAAAATCTCGCAGTTCCTAAATTTTCTACTGTAATTTTATGAGGAGATGATGCTGTTCTAAGAGTTTTTCCTCCATCTTCGCTACATGACTCTTGTTCACTGGTCTCTTCCCTTCCTTCGTCATGTCCAAAGGACCACCTTACTCCTCACTTACACTTCCGTCTTCATTTGCTTTAATATTCTCCATGCTATTCCGACGAGTAGCTAGGGAAATAAAAGTCCACCCCTGCAGAGCACCACATGCGGGGGTATGGTCTAGATCCTCTAGGAGGCAACCTGGTATCCTAGAGACACCGTTTAAAACACCACACCCTGGTGCCATGCAGTACTCAGCACGGTTGTGGTTTTTTCAGTGTATCCTTCAGCCAGTCTGTTTTGCCCGCGAAGCCTATTTTATTTCAGCTCTACCCTCTGTTTTCAGCAAACATTTCCCTATCCGCCGCCTCGGGACGCGGCACGTATGGATTACAGACTCCCACTGTGGGAATGCCGAAACTGCAATACATGTATTGTAAGTGGGTAAGTCGCGAAATCACGGTCCAGCTTTCCAATACATGTATTACTGCGTTTATAAGGCAAAAATTGTGCACAAGGAATTTACGGTATTAATGGAATTCGAGAAATTTACGAGATTCATAAAATTCCCGCAATTTGAGACATTTATGAAATTCACGGAATTCATGGAAATCATGGAATTCAAGGAATTCATGAAATTCGACGATTTGATAAAATTCACAGAATTCGCGGAATTCAAGGAATTCAAGGAATTTACGAAATTCACGGAATTCATGAAATGCAAGAAATTAGTGGCATTTATAGAATTCAAAGAACTCAATAAAATCACGTTAATCAAGAAATTCGCTCAAATCAAGAAATTTATGAAACTCCTCCAATTAATGAAATTCATGGAATTCAAAGTATGCGTGGAATTTACAGAATTCACCAAACGCACTTAATGTATGGAATTTACGAAATTAATGGAATTCATGACATTAAAGTAATTCGCGGAATTGACAGTAATCACGGATTCCGCGGAATTCGCGTAACGCCCGGAATTCTCGGAATTTACATAACGTAATTCCATAAAGTTCGTTGGATTACGTAAGTTGCTTGAATTCCATTAATTCTTTAAATTCATTAAATTCCTCTATTTTTATGAATGCTGTGAATTTTTCGGTATCAATTCATTTTAGTGAATTCCAAGAAACCATGAATTTCTTGAATTTCATGAATTCTTGAGTTCCTTGAGTTTTTTAAAGTTTGCAAGTTTCTTGATACCGTAAATTTATTGATTACCGTGCATTCGTTAAATTTCGTGAATTGTATGAATTCTGTGAATTCCTATGAATTCCGCGAATTCAATGTGATTCTTGAATTTGATGAATTTATTGAGTTCCTTGAGTTCGTTAAATCAGGTAAGTTCTTAGAATTCCGTGAATTCTTAGATTTTCGTAAATTCCTTAAATTGCCTGAATTCCATAATTTTCTTGAATTGCATGAATTCCGTATAAAGTCCGTAGATTCCTTAGTTCCAAGATTAGCATAAATTCTTTGAACCTCGTGAATTCCTTTTTTGCCGCGAATTCTATAAATTCGGAAAATTCTTAGAATTCCGTAAATTTCTTAAATTCTGTGAATTTTTCGAATACCTTGAATTTCCTTAATTGCATTAATTCCTTAACTTCCATACCTACGTGCTTTGTATAATATATATGGTAAAAAACTCTTTGGGTCCGCCAAAAAATTTCTTTTTTTCAGGAACAAGTGTTTTAAAAAAATGATATTTATTTTGTTTTAATTTTTCGTTTTAACATGTGTCTAAATGTCCAACCACAAGTATAATACAGAATTGTTACTGGCTACTGGACTTGTATCATAAAATTCCAATACATTAGAAGTAAAATACCAGCGCCAGTGCATGTATCATTATTTTATTAACTAATTGTATAAATTTTAATTATTCAGGTTAAAACATTTTGAAAAAGGTACGCAATGTACCAAAACATTAAGGATTAAGAGAGGTTTTTTTAATTAAATAAAGTTTGAGTTCAAAAAAATGTTTTTTCGTTCAGTTTTATTTTAATTTATGTGGACCGTCAGGCATGCTGAAGAATCTATGATTTAACATTAATAAATATCGTCGTTTAAAGAAAGGATTGATTTGGTTTCAAAGGTATTTTCTCTAATTTAATCAAATAAGCCGATAAGATTAGTGGTCTAATAACTTTTTGCTCACTTCTTAGATATGAAAAGGTCCGTTCGTGAGCTTACTCCAGCACCTTCAAATATTTAGGATTCCAATGATATATTAGTTACATAAAAAAGTTTAAAATTTAAAGATAATTTCTATCAAGAACCTTAAGCCTTATATTCAATTTAATACTGAATACTTCTTAAATTTTTAACCTCTATACACAAATTACATATCTTTTAAATCGGAAAAATACGCAGAATAAAAATACACATGTTTTAAATCACTGCTGCAAAATTGCGAATTTTTTTATCTTAATTTTTTTCCCCATTTTCGAACAAAGGATTCTTGAGGAAAGACATGATCTGGCCTTGTGCCCTAACTTGATCAACATCATGATGACCACCTTTCTAAAGTTAAATATGAGCGCCTAACCAACGAAGCCAATGAGGCTCTTATTATTTTTTTTTTAAACTTTTACTCGGGTGAACCCGGTTATTAGTTAATTTAATACGATGATTGAAATTTCCTATGATGATGTTCAAGGTATATAATTACGATCATACGATCTTCACTGTCATTATTATATTATATTTTGTATTATATATTATTATTATTATTATTATTATTATTATTATTATGTTATATTTACCAATATATGTTAGCACAATTGCTAGCGTGGCGAGCAGATTGAAAAGGATCTACATTTTTCCCAAGTACTGGACAAAAAAATTAGCGTACGTGCTAATGAATAATTCAGTTCAAAGGGTAACTACTTTTTGTTTGAGTGCTTTATTATCATTCATTTATGATATCATACAGTCTTTGTATTACTGATTTCATGATAGTCTCGCTTAGGTAGGCGAACTAACAGAGTTTGCTTAAATTTAATAATTTTAATGTATTATTTTATCCTAGATTATTTGATACATGAATATTTTTTATTATTTTCAGATTAGCTTACTGACACCAAAATACCTAATGATGTAGGGTATTTTTTAAGCCTAGGTAAAAAAATTTACATTTCTCCTAAAAACAAAGGATCTATTGTCGGAGAAACTTTGGGATGCATATAAAATAAAATTAGTTTTAATCCTAATAAATAAAAAAAATCGTAGATTTAAAAGCTCTTGTAACTTACAAAAATACCTTAATAAAAATTACAATTAAAATATCATATCTGAACTTAAAATTCTTAAAATTAGAACAAATGAATTTAAAAAAAAAACCTATTTACAACCTATCTAAATATGTTGGAAAACCCATAGTTCTAATAATCGGAAAAACAACTTCTCATACTAAAAATAGTTGAGATCTTATCACAAAAAATAAAAATATTCAAATCCCTAAAAATTACAAAATAGTTTCTCGAGATCTCCAACCTTTATTGACAAATATTCCAAAAGAACATGTTATTAAAAATATCAAAATCAACGGTTTTAAATTAGAGAACATACCAGCATACCAATTCAACAATTTTTGAAATTAATAGAATTTTGTTTACACAATGCACATTGTGCCTTCCAGAATCAATATTACAAAAAAAAATGTTGGCACCCCCATGGGATCTCCTTTCACTGATAAAATTTCCGATTTAGTAATGGAAAGTCTCGAAAAAGATATCATTAAAAAACTACCTTCCAAATTGATTGTCTACTACCGCTACATCGATGGCATCCTGACATCGTTCCCTGAAAATGAAACCGATATCCTACTCAACTTTTTTAATTCCTATTATCCTAGATTCACTAATTTTCAAAAACAAATTTCCCTCCAAATCTTTAGGTTCTCAAATGCAACATGGCGGGCCTTAGTCTAAACAGAACGTTTCATATCTCCGTTGCATCACGAATATAACCTTTCTCCTGGACATGCAATCATGGTGATGAAAAGTGCTGCCAATTGTTTTTATTTATTTTTTCTAACCTCACATTATAACTACTAAAAAGGAACAAAAACCTAAAGACTAAAAATTATATTAGTACCTGTTTAACATAACAATTTTAACGACGCATGTAACTAAAAGTACACACATCACCACATAGAAAAGCTTTTGTTATAAAATTACGAATTTATATTATCAAAAAAAAAATAAAAATAAAAAAAATTCTTCTCCACTAGGTATTAATTTACTCTCATAGCATGGATTTCTAATAAAGCTTGGTGTCATCAAGAGAAAGCTTGCTATTAATAGTAAAAATCACAATACAACGACTAGTAGATGAACAGCGTCATTCCACCGAACCCAAATATTATTATCTCGCTAGAGAACAAAGAACTACATTTTCATTTAAAAAAATATTTTTCAATGTTTGAGAAATAGTTGTGCCGTTTACACGCAAAGCGCAACATTTACATTCACACTTTTCCTAAACAGGCAGCTCTATTTGATGGGTTAAAAACCTAGTCGCAGTTCCTGCTTTCTGTAGTTGCGTCTCACTAATCTCTTGGTGAGTGCATCTTCTGTCATCTCATCAGCGCTTTTTTATCTCGCGTTGATATGCTGATCCTCAAAGTATTTAAAAATAATTTTTAATTACAATCAGCTTTCAAGATAATGGAGAATCTCTAAGTGTTTTATCCTAGAATGATTGACTTGATTCCTAGGTAAGTTAGGTATAGCATGGTTACCATTTTTGATCGCAATTAGGATCGTCCATGCTCCGTACAAGATACCTAGTCTCCTTCTATGTAGCCACCGATCTCCTTTTCGCTTTCATCAGTATGTATTTTGGTTCAGCTGAAGTTCGTATGGACTTTAAATCTATGATCCCAGAACTGTCAGGAAGGTTGTCAGCATACATTTTTGAAAATACTTAAAGACACTAGTGAGATTTCCATTTTTGGTTTATTACAGGTTCTTCGATGTTATGGCTATGTTGTCGACGTAGACGACGATCATTATTTCTTCTAATAGTTTCGCACCCATTTTACGCGAGTCTATTGTCTTGTACCACTGACGGCCTAAGCTTCTGTTATATTAAGCTGTCGTCACGTCCAATTGACATATTAACATATCCTGCTCGACTGCAAAAATATAAGCTCAAAGAAGCTACCTGCTGGTGCAGTAGCCTCTTTGTGATCGATCCTTCAGGCAATATATTATCTTTAATGTGTCTTTTCCAATAAGCGACTTCACTTCGCTGCGAGTAGTTTCTCTCGATTTTTCTGCATTATCATCAGATAATGAATACTTAAAGGATACATAAGTCAATCCAGTGAACTTGTCTTTATTAAAAAATGTCTTCCGCGTTGAATCTTTCTAGGCCTGATGAAGTACCTACTTTTTAAGGTCTTTCCCTTATACCAATTCTAACGTAACTTTAATAACCTGGACCTATTTTGGCAGGTGTGTACTGTCTCGCAGCGAAGTGAGAAGAATTATTTACTTCTTCCACTTCCTCCTCGTCTTCTGATTAAACTTTGACGTTAAGTGGTGGAGGCGGTTCCACCTTTGCTTCCTCCTTGATGTTCTCTCTATGATAAATCATTTATCTAGAGGACTAGCTTATTGTTAATTTTGTTCCCGCTTATTTCTCCAGCTAGAGATCTTCTGATATAAAGAAGTGATACCCTTCATTCCTATCCAAGCTGTCTAAATAAGCTACGGATCTTGAAGCTACCTTCTAGCTAGTATCCACACTCTTCTTTTAAACTTTAAGGTTTTAAGCTTTTAACTCTTCGAATTAATGTTTGATTTCCTGTTGAGATCGAGAGTCAATATGTACCTGCATAAGAAGTTTATGCAACGCAAATGTTTGACAGCCAAATGTTCTCGAGTAAGAGATCTTTGCTTTCTTTCCTGTCTGCATTTCAAAGGTGTTCTATTTTAAAAGCTGCTTGTCGGCCAATGATTACGATAGTGGTTTCCTGCCTTAATTGTCTGTGTAGAGCAATGTGTCGAAACCTGCGTTGATAAGCTTGCACCTGGTTATCTCGACCAGAATGTTGTTCTGTTTTTCGACCACAGCGAGATTTTAAGGTCTACAGAAGACCTGAAGAAAGAGTGAAAATTTTGTCGATGATACTGAAATAACAGATGTGACTTTTCAACATCGACTTCTTTCTACTTTAAAAACAACTCTGCTGTAAACACTAACTTCGCTGCACTTACAAGCACTAGTCTTTTGTTCCGTTGGTAGACGAATTGTACTAATAAAAGAAAACGTGCAAAATAATGCCTTCTCAAAAGACTGTTTAGAATTTTTGTAATTTCCAAGGATTTGAAGAGAACATTAAAAAATGTGTGAACATTACGTCTCCTCTCGCAACATTCACTCAATTTAAGTCGTGAGAAACCTCTGGTTTTCACGAAACCAATAGATTCCTCCTAATCTAAAATATTAGCACATATTTAGTTCAGAAGTTTCATAAGACTACTTGCTGAACTGAATTATTGTGCTAAAAGCGGGATGGCATATCTGTGAGAAGACAACTGTGACTCTGGGATAGGGAAATTGTGAAAAAGAGAGAGTGAGGCTAATTGCGGAAGCAGGCACCCTCTAAAAGATGATAGCGATCTTACTTGAAGGAGAAACATTAACATGCAGGTTCAGCCCAAACCTGCTAAGACAAAGCAGGACACTGTTGACAAAATGCTTATGTTATATGATGCAAGAAGGAGAATAAAGAAAAAGGAGAGGTGCGCCAGAGTAAAGCAACGAGTTCTTGTCTGATAACTTCATCGCAAAAATGGACATAATCAGTAAGAAAGAAGTTATAAGAGCAGCTGTCCTGAGAGATAGGACTTTTGAAAAAATCTGACCTGTTGTGGAGAGAGATGATAGAATAACCTGGCTCAAAAAAAGGTGCAGCAAGCTTCCGAGAGAACCTACTGATTGACATGTATGCCTACAATTCCATAGGAATTCACAGAGATTACTGACCCTTTGAAAAGCTAGATTCACTGTCTTATCTAGAAATTATTATGAGACAACGATCAGCGTAAATATTTAATTTACATCTTTCAGGGCAAAGCCACGAACCCTCCCCTTACTGTACATTTCTTCTGGATAACTCTAGGGCTATGCTATCTGTCGCAAACATTACTTTGCTGGTGTATTTTGTATGAATGACTTGTACATGTACGCTTCTAGTACCATCCAGCTGCAAAGGACTTTACCAATCGTGAAAAGGTACAGAAGAGAGATTACTATTGACTTCGGATGGGACCAATGTATTTAGGTCAATGTTAAGCTAGGATTAATGACTGTCGTTACCCAGGTTCATAACATTGTGGAAATGACTGGTTCGTAACATTTGAGCCCTATACTACTTTAATAAGATTCTTCTCTAGGAAAAATACATCTTAAGTCACAAAAATAACATCATTTAAACACATTTTTATCAAATTTATTTATAAACATTTAATCGATTAAAAAGAAAATTATTTGTGTTTGATAGGTTCTAATGCGTTGATTTAATATGTAATTATGTAAAATTTAATTAAGCGGTTATTAAGGTGTACAAAATTGTTTATTGAAATACGATAATTTTTTAATATTTAAAGTAAAAATTGTATGAATAATTAAATAAGAAAGAGAACAGTTCCGATCTGGATGCTCTTGTCACGTCCCGAGCAAATAGGCGAGGTTAGTATGGAAATTTGGTGTGAGAGGGACCAGGGTGCTGATTATGTCAGGTTGGTAAGGCCTGACAATTTATTTTTGT
>JAAAKG020097732.1:0-16024 GCA_010014905.2 Druon quercuslanigerum
AAGCAGTACAGATTGGACCCGACCCATACCTGAGTCAAGCCTAAAAACCGTCAGTTGAAGTTCAAAGTCTTCCTTGACCCGTGACCTGAGAACATATTTGGACGCACAATTTCCCGCTCTTTCGATTGCCGTTGTCAAAAATAAGGGGTTCCCATTTAAAAAACAAAATTGACCTTGAAATTACCTTGAAGATCAAGTTTAAGGTCAAATTCAAGGTCACCACTGATGACCATTATTTTTATTTAAACATTATTATTATTCCAACATTATTTCGTGTAAATCGGTTAATTTTGGAGAATCTGGTTCGCCATATTTAATCCACTATTATAAAATTGTGGTGACCGACTTTTTACAGGGGCATTATCCCAACAATTTAAGCCCAAAAACAAGGAGTTCCATCGACATTATTTTTTTTGACAACCTTTTGATTTGCAAATCTCGATTTTTTTCGGTCTTTAGGCCGCCATTTTAAGCAGACATTTTGGAATTTTAAAAAAGGCCACACTCGCCTCGAAAGAGGGATCAGTAACGAACATTGTAAGCCAAGATCATTAAAATCCGTTCACAGGAATTTTTGACAGAGCTTTGTTCCGTTTGACAAAGAACGTCCCATATTTGATTGCAAACAATTTTTGTTCTTACATAGTTGTCCAAAATGGCCGTTTAAAACATTTCTTGTAGACATAAGTTTTTTTATTTAGAATACGTATCTTGAAAAGGAATTAGAATTTTTAAAAATATTTTCCAGTCCAATAGGTTTCGTGATATCTACGAAGTATTGTACGTTATTAAATTTTCCAAAAATTCTATACAGAATTGCATACAACATTTTACTGACGGCTGGTTTAAATGGGAATTAATTTAAACGCACCAATGCAATATAATACGGTATTGTTAGAAAACAAAATAGTACCTTAAAATATTTCAATTTTTTCAAAAAATCGAAAAAATACAATATTTAAACCAAATTAAATTAAATTTTTATCATTGATTAAAGAACTCACCACGCCGAGAAAATACGTTTCTTTCACGACTTACCTGAAAAAAAAATTTATGGACAGGCTAACATAACTCGCCCAGTGCGCATCATGTTAGAACGCAATCAAATCAATGTTTCATAGAACTTAAACTGCGGTTTCTCGGAAACTAATTAATCAAATCACTCGAAATTTAAACTGAAAGGTCACGACTCCTTACAGAAGCCAACGTTATAAATTAAGATATCTACGCGATTTATGGTTTAATATTATCGATCGATATATCGATCGGTCCGGAAAACCGTGTTTTTACATTTCACGTAGCGAGAATAATTTTAATTTTCCGACTCTCGCCAAAAAGAAACATATCTCCATGGTTTACAAAATTTGGCCAAGTTTTTCGGACCCCCTATCTATAAATTACAATACTTAGCTATTGCTCACAATTGAACCAACGATATTTTTACTCATTTTCAAGCGTTTTTCGAACTACTCAACTCGAAAATTCATTTCTACAATCCGCAAATTATTTAACATACAGGGTAAAGTTTGAAACAAAAATAGTCTCTATTGTTTTGTAACAAATTCATCTTTTTGACATAAAATTTAACAATTTAGAAGAAAATTAAACTTTTTGGTTAAAAAATCATATTTTTGGTTTGGAAATTCAACTTTATGAAAAAAATTCGTCTTTTTGGCTTTAAAGTTAAATAATTTTTTTTTAAATTTATTTATTTATTTCCAAAAACATATTTTTTGTAGAATATTAATCTTCTTGCTATAGCTAAAAATTTAACTATATGCATTTTCTTTTAAATGAAAATTTATGTTCATAATTCTACTGCTTTGTAGAAAATTCATCTTTTTAACTTAACAATTCGACAATTTTATGGAGAATTTAAATTTTGGTTGAAAAATCATATTTTTTGTTTGAAAAAAAAACTTTTTTTGTAAGTAATTCGTCTTTTTGGCATTAAAATTCAATATTAAATGGTTAAAAATGCATGTATTTAGTTTAAATTTCATCTATTTGGTAAAAAATTAATCTTCTTGGTGGAAAATGAATTTTTTTCGTAATAAATTCAACTATACCATTTTTTTTATTGTTTTTTTTATTGTTTTTTTTTTAATTTTATCATGTATGTTGTATAATTTACGGACTGCAGATGAATTGACGGGTACACTAGTTCACAAAACGCTTGAAAATGAGTTAAAATATCGTTGAATGAATTGTGAACAATAATTAAGTACTGTAATTAATAGATCATAGGTCCGCAAAACGTTCACGTTCAGCAAATGCCGCGAGCGGCAAAATTCTCCAGCGCCGATACTTTTCTTTAAAAAACCGTAACTCCTAGAATTTTCATCGAATCGATGTCAAATTGAGCTTATAACTTTGCCAATTGTTGACAACCATGCATATATATATTTTTAGCGAGACTCGTAAAATGAAAAACTTCCTCGCTACGCGAAATGTGAAAAACGCGGTTTCCCGGGCCAATCGATAATATTAAATCATCAATCACTGAGATATTTTAATTCATATTATTGGCTTCTGTAAGAAGTGACGAGCTTCCAGTTTAAATTCCAAATGATTTGGTCTACTTGTTTTCAAGAAACCGAAATTAAGTTTCATGAAACATTGATTTTATTGCGCTTTTTCGGGCAAAAACAAATTCGTTTTCATTTTTTATTTTCAAAACTTATAGTTTTAGAAAAAATGCCTCATATAAAAAAAATATAAAAAAGATGTTTGAAAGTTTGCGATTTCATTTTTGACCAACTTGACAATAGTTTTATCGCATTTCGCGCGCTCGTTTAGTCTAAAGTCTAAACAATTAAAAATTAGTTAGCATATATGGCTCAGTATTCTTAAATGAGCGATTAATGATTATTCACAAGAAAGAAAATTCAAAAAGTCTTAGCAAATCGCAATATTACCTAATATTCAAATTTGGCACTTCTGGGGTTTTCTTTTGGAGATTCATAGAACAGTGGCTTGAACTCATTCACCTGATTCTGCATACAAATTTATAATTGATTCTTATTCTCTAACCAATTCTTAACAGAATACTGAAATACGGAATTTTTCGTAAAATTTCATAACCCTTAAATATAAGATTTACAAAAAGCTGACTTTTCCATATGTTAAAACAATGGAAACTTCATACTCTTCACGCAACTTTCAAATATTAAATACTTTCGCTTAAATTTAGAGATTTTCTTTAGCATTCGAACAAAACTGGGGAGTGAGACCAAATAAATTTAAAACAAATCAATTCACCAAGAGTAAATAAGGACTGCCCTGGAATTCATATTGAATTAAGTTTAAATGGCAACTTGATTATTAAACTTCGAGATTTCTCAAATCTTGAAGATGAGATTGGTTCTGATTTTTACGTCTCGATTGTAATTGAAAAGTGAAGAAAGACTGTTATAAAATACAAATTATGTTTTCTTGCTAAGCAGTTAATTGAAAAGTACACAATAGGATCAATGAAACGGATTGTTTGGGGAACGCACATGTGTGTTGGCATGGCGGTTTTCGAGATCTTACACAACTTGAAAGGCGCGAGTGACGCGGCAACACGTGGATTTCAAGCTCAGAGAACAAAACAGATTCTAGTAGATACAGGGCTTTCGTCGGTGACAGTAGCAAAGATGATTGCTGATATGATTTGTGGCCTCACCCACAACTCCGCCGTTTCTGAAATGCGAGGCGACACAATTTCCCTATGTGTGTGTACGAGTGGGAGGGAGAGAGAAAAATAATGTTTTAGGCTGAGCTCGAGAGGCGGAGTGGGGGAGGCGAATCGCCGGTTCTCCCCGTATATAAGCATTGTTCTTTGTCGATTCTGTCTTAGGTTGTTCCCGAACCGGGCAACTTTTCCAAGACTTGGCAAACCGCACACTGTAAGTCACTGATTATTTTATTTATTTCGTAAATCCCAAAAATACGCGAATTTTTGACCGACTTAGCAACTGCCCGAAAAAGTAGTTTAAATTCAGAGTGAAAATGGTGCGAGTGAAATGAATTTGGATCTTAATCCTGCACACGGAACTCAGAAGACAAAAGACAGAAAAATAAGATTTCCAATTTATTTCTGCGTAGCGAGCTTTGTCTAAGATTGTGGAGTGTGGCGAGGCAAATCCAACGAACCCAGAAAAGTGGTTTTTCGAGATCTGAATTTTAATAAATTTAGAGATCTCCAAAGAGGCCATTCACGAAATAAGTGATACGTATATTAGTACCTTTGACCCCCCTCTTCTGCGAGTTCCGTTTTCCATTCTTGTTAATATGGCACATGTTTCTTTGACAGACCCCCCCCCCCCCCTCCCTAATTGGTAAGCCCGACAATTTTAGGCAGATACGGTCCTATTTTGTTACAAAAAATTCATAATTATGAAATTGTAATAAGGCTGCGAAAATAGAGCTTTGTACTTCCGCAAAATTGGTGAAACTAATAAAAATAGTTAATAAACATCTTAGAGAAGCTGTGTTATAATATGATGCAATAAATTTGTTTGACTTCTTATTCCGTGAAGTCTAATATTGTACTTCTCGGTATCAGTCATCGTATTTTTTACACAAGGTCGAAGAGTGTTATGAGGCGAGTTACGACGTTTTGGAAAGCGTCAAGAGTGCAAATAAAAATCCTCGAGATAAAAGTCAATTTTCGCAGATGTCGTTTTATAAATTGTGCTGCTTTTTATTCACCAATATTCAAGATATAACCGGTTCTAACTGCCTACTCCTTGATCTTATACGCCCGGGGTTGAATGAGCTTGTCAACAATTCGTTTGATCGATCACGTGCGCGACTGCTCTATGGGAGGATGCATCCTCCGAGATTGAACTCCGACACTTCTACCCATGTAACAAAGTTTAAGTACGGATGCTATAGTTAAAAAGTTAAAAAGGTAATAAAAAAGTATAAGTCCATGATTAAAACAATAAAGGCTGAGTATAAACGTACGGACATAACAAGGGGAACGGGACATGGGTTGTGTCCCGCCATATAGACTACCAATAATAAAATCAATCCAACTTTAGGAGTGTTGAATAACTTACTTACAAAAATTCCCGCTCGTCCTGCTGGAACAATAATATATCATGCACCAAAGAGGAGAAGAGGGACCTTGTTGACGAGTACTGAAAACACATTCGCCAATAAAGACGCTCTCCATCATTAATACGATATTTTACATAAAAGATGTATGGTCATGGTTGTGTTTTTCAGTCCTGTGGAGACTGCCTTGATTGCCGCTCTTTAAGGCCATAGGTATGCAATGGCCATTACATGCCTGTGAGCTAAACAGTGAACTTCAGATTCGCCCAAACGAATGAAAAACGGCCGTAGTAATGAATGTATCATATAAAATAATATGTCAACAGAAACCTTCACTTTTATGCGGTCTGCAATTTCTGCAATTCGTTTTTTATTTACTTTTCGTCAATCATGTTAATAGCAAGTTTAATCAAACAATATATATATATTTGTTTTTTTTACATCTTTTACATTATACAAATTTATAACCAGGTAGACTTTCTTAGTGTCTTTTATTTAATTTCCCAAGCTTTCAACTCGCTATTTTCTTATTTGGTGTAGAAATTAAGTTACAGACAGAAAGTGTCAAGAATGTAGGCTTCTATGTTGTGGCCAATGGAGTGTCAAAAATTAAAATTAGATTTTTAATTTTCCCTTTATTTTTAGGAACCGAAATTAATTTGTGGTTGAAATTTTAGCTCCTTTTGCATTCGTGTTTTTCTAGATTGTTTTAATAGGTCAAGACAAGATGCGATTGCACATGCTGTCTCGCGGTGATCGCGGCAGTATTTCGTGTGTTATTTTTTTTAACTTAAGAGATCAAGTTAACGCATGTACGAGGGTCCTCAAGGATTTTAGATTCCATGACTTTTTCAACATATCAAGAATAATTTAAAAAATAATAAAATTAAAGTAGATTTATTTAAATTATTAAGGGAAAGGTACTTTTTTTATTAACTTAACCTTAATTTACGGTGATACTTTTTTAGATAAGTTCCCTAAGTCTCTTAAAAAAGTTAAGTCACGACAAAGAGTACACTCGGACCCCACTTTAAACAAACAGGCCTAACAAAAAAACTGCGTCACATTGCGTAACACGATGTTACTTCACTCTCATTGTTCATGCGTTCCTGACGTTTACGTTCAGAGAACCCCCATATGCGGGGAAGATCAGAACCAAAACTGTACTCAAATCGGAGTCTGAGTGTAATTTAGCAACATTGGTTTAAGTTACTTAACACATAATTACGTGCCTTGATTTAGATTACTTAATAAAATTATTTACGTAAATCTGTTCATTGCCACTCCTCATAAGACATCGCATTACTACCTAAAAATTACAGTAAAACCAAAATTTCACATCTATATTTTTAAGTGTAGTGAATTTAACAGAATAACATGGGGACGTGGAATGAAGAACGATTTCGGGCACGGCCTGTACTGGCCTGGATCTTAAGTCCAGGTCCTCCAAACGTAATTAGTCAGGGCCGTCTAAACCATGTCCAATTAGAATACATAATATTACTCAACAGACGCCTGTGAGTACTAGCGCACTATCTGATTTGTCACTATGCTGCTGGTGGTCACGCATGGCTGAGTAAGTTTCTATCAACCCGGGCACTCATCATTTCATCCACTGCTACCTGTGTACCCTTTCCCTTCCAGTGTGCAGGGACACTACCAGGCCCTCGATGATACGTCCCCTGTGGAGATAATCCCTTTATCCTCCAACTTATATCTATTCCTATTTAAAAATATCAGTATGCCCAAGAAAATAATTTAAATACACAAAATTACATTAGGTCCAATCTAATAAGTATAAATATGATGTATGAACTTTTATGGGTGAAAAATGATACAATTTTCCACTTTTGGTCCACTTTTAAACTGTAGTGAGATAATAATTAATTTAAGTTAACAAACGTGAGGGTTTCAAGAAATTATTATTTTGTAGAAATCGTTTATGTACGTTGTTCGTTTTAGGGTCAGGTGAATTGATAAAAATTAAGTTGTTTCACATGTTTTGGCCTTCAGTGGTGGCCCTCATCTGTGAGTTATAGTAAATCTGTATATAGGAAAAAGAAAATTTTTAAAAGAATATTTGAATAATTATTTGGATATAAAGTTTTTTTTTTTTAATTTTGCATTTTAACTACATTGAGATTTTCAAGAGAAAAAAATTTCACTTTCATAACAGAAAAATTCATTAATTATACTATGTATCTTTTACACAAAAAACTATGTTTAAGTGTTCCAATTAAAAAGATTGGATTTAATATAAGTCGCTAAAAAATAATTGTCGATGATCTCTTCAACTGCAGTATTTTCTGAAAACTTTTAAAACATTTGTTTATAATTTTTGTTACCAAATTTTCCTACTACATTGTAATCGCTTTTTCATTAGTTGTTCTTCGTTGAAAGATTTTTTTACAGAGAATAGTACTTTCAATTGTAAAACAGCATACTTACGAGAAATTATGTACTTTTCATATATTTGAGAAAACTTAGTGACCAGTATATTACAAAACATCGAAACAACTCAATTGTTTTCAATCAAAGAAATTCTAGTATTGATATACGTTCAAAAAACTTTTGTTTGATTTAAAGAAATATTTCGTTCATTTAAACGAAAAATTTCTTTAAATTAAAGAAATATTTCGTTCATTTAAACGAAAAATTTCTTTAAATTAAAGAAATATTTCGTTCCTTCAAACCAAATATTTCTTTGAATTAAAGAAATGCTTACTGCCTCAAATGAAAAATTTCTTTAAATTAAAGAAATCTAATTTTTAATTTGACCTTTACGTTTCTTTCAATGAAATAAGCATTCCAGATGAAAAAAGAGAACAGGTTAGTATAAAATAAATATACATTTTCTTTGAATCCAATAATGAATTATAAATAAATTGGCTTTCTCATGAAACAAATAATTCCATTCACTTTAAAACAATAATTATTTTAATTAAATACAAGCAAAAAGCAAAAAAAAAACGTTTTTCTTCGCATGGGAATAGTTTTTCAATCATTGGATTCAACAACTCGAGTTTCAAGAAACTTGCGTGGTCTATTTGTTCACCTGAGGAACAAAGCTTATTTAAATTTTTTGTGTAAATAAATTTTATTCTTTCCTAATTTATAATAATTTTTCACGAAACTTTCCGGTGAAAAGATAAATTGTGACCAAATTGTGCACAGAAGTAACAAAAATTTACATAAAAGCGAGGTTAGGTCATGCAGTATAAAAGTATATATTTACACGGTAGAAAGCTTCTATGCTCTTTCTAAATCCCTGCGATACAACTATATCGCACACTTCTTTATCACACTTTTTAGTGATTTAAATTATTAACAACGAGCTGTCCGTCTCCGCGTCTTCGCAAAACTTTGACAACATGTGTTCCGAAAGACGCGGTAAGTAAAATAATCAAAGTGATTTCTTCTACGCAATCTCGTCGTACATTAGTAATGTAGATTAAGAAAATCTTTCTTTAATTCAAAGAAACAATTTGTTTTTTTTTTCAAATTATTGACTCTTAAAGAAATTGTTTCTTTCACTGTTCCTAGTAACTTTTTTGAATCAAAATAATTTGGTTTTAAATCAAACAACTCATTTAAACAAATAATTTCTTTAAATGGAAGAAACTTCGTAAAATTTATTAAAATCAAATAAATTTTCTTTTGATATAAAAAAATTTATGTTGAATCAAAAAAACCTTGTCAAATAAATGTTTTTTTTAATTTAATAAGAACTTTTTTTGGGTGTATATTCATTTTTTTACGAGATTTTAGCTGTACATTGCAACGCTGGGTTTTTCTTCTACCTATAATGAGCACATGTTACAGTTGACAGGAGTGCCGGCGCCCTAACATAAAAAATATTTCAACTAATTTCATATGTATGTTAACTTTTTTAGCTTAGAAATTAATTTTGGAAAAATGGCATGATGCTGAGTTTATAAGATTAGACTTGAAATATAGCTCGATATGTATCTCGAAAAATATAAAAATGTAAATAAATTGCTTTTTTTTTAATTATCTCGCAGTCCCGAATATGGAATATTGATCAAAATTATTCATAATTCTTGTATGTATATGTAGATATAAAAATAAGGTTGATAGTTATTACTTTCATGACAATTCTTATTAACAAATGGGTGAGTTTGGCACGAAATTTAGATTTATAATTAAAAAAAAAAAAAAATTTGAAAAATTCTTGTGTTAGATAATGCATAATGTCAGAAATTATTTGATTTCACAAATGATTTATTCGGAAATTTTTAGATATGGTAATAACTTTCCAGAATTTTCCAATTTGGGAATATTAAATTGTCGGCTTTACAATTTCGGAAATTTTCTATTCCGAATATATTAATTTTCGGATGTCTTACATTGTAGGGGATTTTATTTTTCTGAATTTTTTAGTCGCCCCAACAATTTTTATCATAAAATACATTTACGCCTACCTCTTTCGGGGTAGGCGTGACTCTCTCGATGGGGAAGCAGTAGTTTGAGAAAAGGGTTATGGAATTTTTAGATTGATCTAGAATTCTTGTGTTATTTATTTAAATAACACGTTCATTCCGCAACACTGCTCCAACCCAGGTTGCTGATCAATCTCTCTAGCAGTAGACCAAAGTGAAGATCCTCACAAAGTCGTCATGTGAGGTTCTCTACTTAGGTCTATTAGTATCCAAGGTCTTTTGTTTCAGGCGTCATTGACTCTACTGACACTCTTCTTATGAACAATTTCCCGCCATACTTTTCTGTCCTGGCATACTTATCTAGCTTCTTTAACGTCCATGCATTTTTTCATGCAGGCTTTCGTATTTCTATGGCTTCTTATGTGCCTTCTAAATAGAGTCTCTTTTACACATCCTAACCATTTTTTCCGCGGTCTGCCTCTGGGCACGCTACCATTTACTTTACCTTGATATACTTTTTTTTGTTAGTCGTTCATCCTTCGATTACAAAAAAACATGTATACGTATTCTCTGTTTTTGTAAAATTTCCGTCTCTCAACTTCTACTCTCTAAAGGATTTAGGGAAATGAATGGAAAAATGAAAAGTTTGCCTGATTAAATATTTACTGGTTTTCGAGTTATCATAAAAATGTGGAAGCGTGCCCTAGACAAAATGAGGTTTGTCGATGGGTGGCCGCACTTTTTTGTCTTTTATATTACGTGCGTTCGTACTGTCCTGATTCAATATTTGTTTAAAAGAACTATTTACATCCAGGAATTATCTGTAACATAAAAACCATTGTAAAATCTTAGAAATTATTATAAAGATATTGAATTTAAACATTTTAAATTTGCCATATTCTCTAAGAAAATGACAATTAAAAAAAACTTTTATTAGTATAACATACATTTTATAAGTATGTGAGTACTGAATTGATTAGCAATTCCAGGTATTGAGTTCTCATTTAATAAAGAAGTTTATTTAGAAAAATTTTATCATGATCATCTAAAAATGATCAGCTTAATTCTTGCCAAAGTCTAATTTCTTTACAGCAATATTTGTACCTACATTCAGAATTAATACAAAAGAATCATCTACGAGAAAGCAGTGAGTTCATAAAACGATCACAATTAAGGATATGTCATATAATGAATGCCTCAAATTGCATTGTTTTTCAATTTGCCTTTGAAGAAAGTTCTCAAATCACCTGCATCTTATGTGATGATTTCATTCTCACCACAACGATATTCGCGCTTTACGGTCAGCGATCAGGTTATAAAAACAATTCTGTTTTAAAAATAAAACGATAAAAAGATAAAATGAATAAGCAGATAAAATTAAATGTAATAAAATAAGATACCGCAAACGAAAATTATAAAACTTTTTGAATTTTGCTCTAATCGAAAATTTTGATTAGAATAATTTCTAAATCTTTTTAATTTCATCAAAAAATTTCGATAGAAATTTCTGAATTTGTTCGAAAAATAGTTTTTTTTCTGTTTTTGGAAATGTATAACAAAAATTGTTTGAACTTTGAAAATGCTCTATTCTTTGTAATTGTGGTTGGATTAACTTGTTTAACGAACTTGACCTTCATTTGGGACCCCATAAATATGTATTAGAGCCTCATTCGATTTGTCAATTCTCCTGAAGTTAGCGTCTTTTCGCTTTAGTCTCATTCATCCATTCTCTCATGATAACGAAATAATTCCAAAAAATTGCTTTCACTATTGTCAATCAGTGTTTCTTCTACACCACATTCTTTGAGAAACTCCTCATTACGGACTTGGTTCATTAGCGTTTTTTAGCGTTTTGCGTTTTTTATTCCGCAGACATTACATGTCAACCGTGTTCACTTTACTGATTACTCCTATACTTATTTTGGTAAGTCCAGGTGCAAGCATATAGAATTACATAAATATTGCAATTTTAACTTTATTCGTCATATTTTTACTTCTAGTACAAATAAAATACTTCCAAGATACATGAAGTCACAACTTGTTCAATCCTCTCTTCAGCAAGGCTGTGTTACATTAATGTTCTCGCATGTCTTCTTTCAAATACAATAAGTTTTCCTTAATTTACTTTAACTTTAAAACCCGTATATTCTTTGTGCTGGTATCTCCTCTGCTCAACATTCTCTGAAAATGACCCACTGAGTCTGCCGTAACAACCATCTCATTTGCAAATATCAAATCCGCGCACCTTCTCTATCCCGAGATCAACACCTTCTTCGGCTAAGAGAGAAAGCCATCTTAGACATTTGCCCATTTATGTATTGAATATCCAAGAGGATATAATGCATCCTTGCCTAACCCCCTGTCTAATATTAAACAAATCACTCAGATGTCAATTGATCACTGACTCTATACTCCATCAGCACTTCTCGAAGTTGAACTCGACACGGCAAAAATAGTTGATTAAAAATCCAGTGACTTTGTATTATCGTCTTGGATATGAGAGAAAGTCAATTAAATTTCAGAACCTTCCTTATTCAAGAAAATGATAAATCATCATTTGAAAAGCAAGTGACATTTTAACATAAGAATCTCAAGAGACAAAGCTCGGAAAATTAAGCGAAAGTCGCTGAAAATGTATTATGCAAGGGTTTTTATATTCTCTTAGACAAGAAATCCGAATTCGAAGCAGCAGTTTATAAACATTCAAGACACGATCTCTCGACGGAAAAGAAATTATTTTCGAAAGTATTGTTAAATAATTTTAATTGTTTAAAATTATTAATATGTAATTCGCACACATGGTCACTTACATACAAAACGCATACAAATCGCTTTGAAAAATCGTACTCTCTGAGGTTTCGAACCGTATCTGAACTACCTACATTCATGTATTCAAGCGCGCGCTCCAACCAAGTTCGCCATCGTACAGCTTGGATGTTAGTTACAAAATTTTAGCCAAGTATTTTGAGGCAGCGTCGTAACAAGTCTTACGGCCTTAACCATCATCATAAAATAAACATTTTGCTGATGATTAACCCCAAACTGGCACAACTCTTTTTTGTTACGTATGGCACAACTGTAGTTTTAGATATGTTTTTTAAAGTGGAATCGGCTTTATAGTTATTTGCTTAACTTAATTTACATGACACGTGGTGTCTATACGAGAACTTCAAAATATTTTGATCGGTTTCGTTTGTATTCGAAACGTATTCTAAAATCAACTTCTCGTGCATTCGTTTGCTACCAATCATATCGTCTAATGTCTAACTTCCGATCCGATTTTTTTTGGCATTGTTAGATATCTTTTGAAATATTTTAAAATAAAATTGTTTAAAATTGCTTATTTTCCAAAAATTTTTGAAATCTTTTGAAATGTTTAAAACAAAAATGTAAATACTCTTTTAAAATTAATTTCTTTCTTTTTAATTTATTAGGAATCTTTAAATAAATTGGTTTATTCTCGCGAAACGTGTAAAAATTCCTAAAATTCTTCTAAATTTGTTGTTCAAAATCTTCAAAAATTTATCTTACAGTCTTCTAAATACTTTTTTACTAATTTATAAAATAATTTGAAATGATTTGAATACCCTTAAATTCATTTTTCATACAAAAAATTAAAAATTTTCCTAAAAACGTTAAGAAAATTTTTTTATTCTCTTAAGAATTTCAAAATGCTTAAAAGACTTCTAAATTTGTTGAAAAATTAAGTATTCTCTTAAATATTATTTTAAAAAATCACTTTAAACTTGTTATCAAATATTTGAAATCCTCCAAGTTTTAAATTGTTTGTTTAAATCTATTTGAAACTTATAAATATCTTCCAAACTGACTTAAATATATATTCTAAAATATAGTATTCTTGGAAATTTTAAAGACTTCTACACTTTCTTCCGTAATTTCACTAAATCATTTGAAATGTTTTTAAACCTTTCTCATTTTTCTTTTCAAATTAATTTCACAAAATAAAAAATCTTTTCAAATTTCAAATCTCAGGAATCTTAAGGACATTTCTTTTGCCCTTGAAACCTTTAAAAATTCTTTTAAAACACTTATCTCAGCAATCTCTTTATATTCAGAAATTATTATTATTTAGAATTCTCGACTTCATGTTGTATTAAAAAAGAAAAAACACAAATTGAAAAAGAAAAAATGTTAAATAAGATATCAACGACATTTTTTATCATTAAGGACTCACGGCATGATTTCTAAATAAGAAGAATAAAATTTAATTTAATATAAGTGATGTCCGCGGTTATAACTTATTTTAAATGAAAATGGATACTAATATAGAAGAGGTTTTTTATATTTTAGCTACAAAATTCTTGGAAATTAAAAATACCCAATCGTTTTCTAAACAGACATATAGGAGAGACGGCCCCACAGTAGATAAAGAACCTACAGTAGATAATTAATAATCATTTATTATAAGCAAAAATATAAGTTTCATAATTAATTCAAATTTTAATACATTAAGGGGTATCGAGCCTTAACTATTAATTACACAAAATAAATTATTTTACATGCATTATTGTTTTAAACTAATGATTATCTACTGTAGGAAGGGCAAGGTTTCAAGACTTTGAACTTAATGCTAAAAAAGATTTAATATTGGTTATACTAACATACTAATTAAAAACATATATGTATATAAAAATTTAATAAAATTAAAAATGTATGTTTTTAATTTCTGACCTATTTTTAATAACCATAGTAAGGTTGACTTTTAAACAATGCAAAAGATGCTAATGTCAGAGGCTTCAGATCCTTGCAATAAAATGATTTTGAATACTTTCAAAACTTAAATTTTTATTTCTGATGTATACAATTTTTACACAAGAATATTTTAGTCGATTTATCGGATATTTTAACCATACATGCTGAAAATATAAAGACCCCACTTAAGTGCATACATTATGTAAGACTGAACGATATTCATTAAAAATTGGAGATAATTATTAGCTACAATTGGAATTTTAACAAAAAACGCTTAAAACAAAATGATCTGTATGGTACAATAAACTTCAAACTTTTTTAGTAGTTCAATGTCGTCATATTATAAAAATATATTCTAAACAAATTTGAAATGCATGAATATAAACAAATCAGCTGCACTAAAAAGAAGAAAAATCCGACAGTGTTTTCTTAAAAATGTAACTTTTATCATTGCTTAAAAAATTCAAAATCGGTTCAAAAATAAAATCGTAATTGGTTTTGAAATCTATGTCAATTGTTGAATTATTACAGCACACACTAAATGTCAATTACAGTAATAAGAAATGAATCCCTAAATGAATCTTCATTTTATAAAAATTCAATAATTTAAACTTAATTAAAAATTATTTAAAGCCACCTATCAGAAATTATAGTCATCAAATATTCAGTATTCTTTATAAAAAAGCACGAATAAAAATAATAAATTTTTAACAGCACAGAAAAACCCCGAACTTTGTGTATCCTAACTTTAGCTAGTCTGAGCGAAAATAAACAATTTACTCGCCGCTGGCAAATGTTTTATACAGATTTCAGATTAATCAGGCGGGAACAATTTTATCTTCGCGCAGACGGAAATACTGTAACGAAACTATCTGAAGTTAGGATAAAAATACTCGTGGTTTTTTTTGTGAGCAGAAGATTGTACAAGAATGGTTGATGAACAATTGTCCCCTTTACGAAATTAGTTTTAATTATTATTTTATGAGTGCAAGAAAATGCATTTCAAGTATACAGCATTAACACTATAATGATGTCTATAATGTGTTTTAACTTAGCATATATGTATAAGAGTTGTAAGATTAGCTCGCTAATGACGCAAACTATACATTCCTTTTTTCATGAGCTCTCAGAATCTTGCACTCTTAGAAATGACGTTTTCTCGTTAAGAAAATATTTAATTTTCAGTAGAGCTATAAACTTTCAAAGAGCATGTTGAGTGTTTTTGAATCGTTTCTCGGGAATATTTTTTCACTTTTCGCACTTCACTTTGTATTCGCGAGTATGATTTACATGCTATTTTTTATGCTCCCATTTATTTTCTAATGATGTTCCTTCGACTAGTATCATTTACGTGGACATAAATCATCAAAGATCGAACTTTCGTAAGTCGTCCTTCTTCCATTTTTCTTCAATTTATAAAAAAGTTATTTTAAGTGCAAATACCTGTCTGACTTGAAATAAAAATTTAAAAAAAAAACTTAATATTTTCATCATAAATTTCAAGTAAAATCAAGTAACTCCGTCATGTCACGCAATAATGCCACAAAATAATGCCCTAATGCTTATGCAGAATTATCTGATATAAAAAGTTCGCATGTGCTGAAAATTGGGTGTTGGTCAGATAGATTTCCTTTGGGTGATTTCAATGCTTTCTACACCACAGACAATATTGATTGTATATATCTTTATTGTTTACTTGATAGAAATTGAACAAAGAAAATAACATTTAGGTTCTCCTAGTACAAGTACATTCATCGATGACTCTTACACTTTATCTTAAAACGCTAACCTTTGTAGCCTCTGATTGTATATGTAAATATATATATATATATATATATATATATATATATATATATATATATATA
>JAAAKG020097743.1:0-16024 GCA_010014905.2 Druon quercuslanigerum
AAGGTTTTTTTGAAAAAATGTTAACAAAATTTAGATTTTTGCAGAGAAAAAAATGTCCAAATTTTTTTTTCAAACATTTTTGGAAGAATTAGTACAAGTTTTTGAATAATTTAGAATTAAAAAAGAATTCAAACATTTTTAAAATGTAGAATTTTGATAGATTTAAAAGATAAATTTTTTTTAAGTTTCCTAGGAAAATTTAAAGTGTTATTTTATTTCGTAATATTAATTTGAAGAGAATATTTAAAAAGATTTCGAAACATTTAAAAATATTTTTCAAATTATAAAAGAAGAATTGGAGTCTAAAAGAGATTAAAATATGTGAAAACTTTAAAATATTTTTAAAAATTCATAAAAATATTAAATTTTTTTAAAAGCCCACAAAAAAAGCTTTCAAAAATGTCAACGTCAATATCAAAAATGTTTGAAAATGTCAATTTTCAACAATCTTCTAGAATTTTCTTAAGAAAGCTAGAAAAATTATATTTATATAATCTTAAAAACAAATAAATCTAAAAAGGAAATTTCTAAAAAAAATTTTAAATAATAGCATACAGTTTTAATTTATTAGGTTTTTTATTTAAATAAAATAATATCTTTTCACACGTACATTTCAAAAAGATTATTTTTAACGTGAATAAAGTAAGGTTGAATAGACTGAGTTAGAAAATAATTTTCCGAGTTCGTAAAGATTGTTAATGCTTATCCAAATTAAAAATATAAAAAAAATTAATGGTCATGCTTAGCATAAAGTCAGTGACTTGTATGCGAAATTCCAAAATATTCTAGAAAATTCCAGACATATCGTTTTTTAAAATCATTTTTCCAAACATTTTTGTTTCGCAACAACAAATTTTTCGGTATTGTAATTATACCCTAAGTAATAGCAATGAATTGTGAAAAATGAGATTTAACCAAAGAGATTTAACCAAAAAGTTTAATTTTAGGAAAAGAAAGAATTATTAAAATTTTGAAGAAATTAATTCAAGAGTTCTCAACAAAAAGTTTCATTTTCAAATAACAAAGAGGAATTTTTAAACAAAATGATTAATTTATTGCCAAAAAGAAGAATTTCCTATAAAATTCGAGAATTTTATACCAAAAAGTCGAATTTTTAAGAAAGACCTTTTTGAGAATTTTAAGAAAGCAGTTCAGCAAAAAGATTAGTTATCGACTGTAAGAACTTATTCGTAACCTAATTCAATAATTCAATTCAATAAATTTTAAACAAAAATATTAATTTTGTCAAAAAAACAACGAATTTTTTACAAAATGTAAGCATTTTTAACCTCAAAATTGAGTTTTTAAGAAAGAATTTATTTTTTATTTTTAAGAAAGTAGCTCGGCCTTCAAACCCAGTTTTTAAATTTTTTAAATAAAAAGATGCATTTTTAAACAAAAAGATTAATTTTGTACACAAAAAAAAACGAATTCTTGTCAAAATTCAAAAATTCTCAAGAAAAAATTAAATTTTTATCAAAATGTGAATTTTTAAACAAAACGATTAATTTATTACAAAAAAGTCGAATTTGTAACCAAATTTAAGGATTCCGAATGAAAAAAGTTGAATTTTTAAGAAAAAAAAAGAACTTTTTTGATTTTTTAAGAAAAAAAAGATTTTTTTTAATTTTTAAGAAAGTAACTCAGCCTTGAAAACCAGTTGTTAAATTTTTTTAACAAAAAGATGCATTTTTAAACAAAAAGATTAATTTTGTACACAAAAAAAAACGAATTCTTGTCAAAATTAACAAATTCTCAAGAAAACATTAAATTTTCATCAAAAATATGAATTTTTAAACAAAAAGATTAATTTATTACAAAAAAGACGAATTTTTAACCAAATCCAAGAATTCTCTGCCAAAAAATTGAATTTTTAAGAAAAAAAGAAATTTTTCAATTTTTCAGAAAGTATCTCAGCCTTAAAACGCAGTTGTTAAATTTTTCACAAAAAATATGAATTTTTAAACAAAAAGAATAATTTATTACAAAAAAGACGAATTTTTAACCTAATTCAAGAATTCTGAATCTAAAAATTGAATTTTTAAGGAAGAAAGGAATTTTTTAATGTTAAGGAATTTAGATCAATTTAAAAACCTATTTGTTAAATTTTGAACAAAAATATTAATTCTATACAAAAAACAATGAATTTTTAACAAAATTCAAGAATTCTCAACCTCAAAATTGAATTTTTGAGAAAAAAAATAATTTTTTTAATTTTTAAGAAAGTAGCTTAGCCTTAAAACCCAGCAGTTAAATTGTTTAACAAAAAGATGCATTTTTAAACAAAAAAAATAATTTATTTAAAAACACGAATTTTTAACCATTATAGAAAACTCTGGACCAAAAAACTTGAATTTCCATTTAAAGTTTAAAAATTAAAAAAAAGCTTTAATTTACTACCAAAAAGTTGAATTTTTTAAAAAGAGAGAACTTTTTCGCAATTAATTAATTAACATTTTTTTTTTGAAAATTAATCTTTATGTTTAAAAATTTAACGACTAGGTCTAAAGTTGCACTAATTTCTGCGCCTCAAAATGCGCAGTCGAATATCAGTCGGCAATGCGAAACGATGATTACTGCATTTAAAATTCATTTTTATATTTATATATTTCAATTTATTTTAGAGAAAAATATTTATCTTGTTGATATTATTAATCTTCCAGAATTTATAAAACTCACAAAGAGTAAATGTGTACTGAACTTTGGACGCGAATATACGATACAGTAATAAATTTAAAGTAAATTCACATTGAATCAAATATTATTACCATTAAAACAACAAAATCTTTGACGTTGAAGTAAGAAAATGAAATATCACTTGGGGCACCACCAATTTTTGACCCGGCACTGGTCGTTTCTCACAAGCGTTGATAATTTTGCTAGTTAGTATATAACGACCATTTTGACTGATTAACTTAGTGGGCGATATTTTGCGTTAGGGTTTATGCGTTGTATTCATCAGGTATCTCTCGTTAGGGTCTGCTCAGAAGTTCTAGCCAGAACCTGGCTAAATCAGCGTTATAGAACTAGTCAGGCCCTCTCCATTTTTCCCGACGAGCGCCCGATTAGAAATAGGGAGAAAAAATACTATAACCATATAGTCGATTCCTACTATACAACATTACTGCCAAGATGGATGTTACCACTTTTTATAAGAAGGAAAAACAATCAATGCAAATCGAAAACTAAAATATTCCAATTTTTAGTCTCTATTCTATTTTTTCTCATCAAGTATAATATCTCAGCTAAAAGTATAATTTGATATTAAAAATAAGAAAGAATTTTCATTTCAAGTTTAAAAAAATATAATTCACAAAAAATGGTGAATTTTTAAAAAAACATTTGAAAAGTCTACCAAAAATGATATTTACTTTAAACCAAACAGTTGCGACATAATAAAAATAAAAGAAATTCCTACCAAAGAGAATAGTTTTTAAACAAAAATACTTTTTTTTTAATTTTGAATTTAGAAAAAAAGTTTTTATAGTTAAGAAAGGAAAAAATTGTATGCAAGTTGTAATTTGAGAAAACTCGAGAAAATTAAAAAGTATTTTTGAAAAGATTAGATATTTCGAAAAAAAACCTCGAAAATTGTATGACTTTTTCGAAATTCGAATTTTAATTATTCCTAAAATTGTCTAAAATCTTCTGGATTCATCTTTTACGATTTTAACAATCTGCTGTAATGTCTGAAAATATTTTCAAAGAACTTTAAATAATTTAAAAATTTTATTTCGAAATCTTTAAAACTCTGCATTTTATTATTCTATTTGACGACTTACTTTAATTAAGTTTATTAGTCGAAATGGTCCTTATATACTTACTAGCAAAATTATCACCGCTTGTGAGAAACGACCAGTGCCGGGCCAAAAATTGGTGGTGCCCCAAGTAATATTTCATTTTCCTACTTTAACGTCAAATATTTTTCTCTAAAATAAATTGAAATATATAAATATAAAAATAAGTTGTACATTAATTTATTTTTTATTTTTGAAGCTTTTGGATAACTTGCAAATATCTTTCAAAATGATTCTTTTTTTATTTTTACCGTATTATTCCAAACTGTACAAAACTGAAGAAATTTTATTGAAATCTTGCAGATTCTTTTCTCACGTGTTTCGAAATCTTTCAAAATCCTTTTAAAATTTTTCTACCATAAAAGAAAATTTTTAATAAAAAAATTCATTCTTGTATTTCCCCAAAATCTTAATACAATTTTTTTATGTTATTTTTCAAAGTTCTTAAAAAGCTTTAGATTTTATGGTTCGAAATCTTCAACATTGTATACTTTGTTTAATATTGTTATTGGCCATTTACAAAATACATGATACATATTGTTATAAAGCCTTTTGTAAATTTTAAATTATTTTTTAATCTTTACAACGTTTTTTAAAGTTATAAAACTTCTACAAACTTTCTACTTTCCTGTAAGTGGTTTAAAGTATAATTATTTATTAAAATTGATAACATGTTAAAGGAAGATAATTTTATTTGAAAAACTTTTTCCTTTTCAAAACTATTTTTTTTTAATTTAAAGATATTCTAAAAAATTTCAAAATATTTCTAAAAATTCGAAAAAGTCTGTAAGAAAAAAATGCTTCATTTAAAATGATTTTTTATTTTCAAAAATTAACTCTAACAGAGTATTTTACAAGATTTGAAAACAATTCCAAAGATTTTCAAAATTGTCAAAAAAGAATCTGGAATATTTTTTCGAACTTTTCTCAAGATCTAAATATCTTTTCAGCTGAATTAATTGCTTTAAATAAAATTATTTAAACCACTGTAAAATGAATAGAAATATCAAACTTTTTTGCTATATTTTTTTTATGTATCAGAATTTTTCAAAAATCTGTAAATGTATAATAATAATTATTATTAATATTTTACAGTGTTAAATTCATAAGTTCGTGCTATTTTTTAATTTTTTAACATTTTCCAACAATTTTAGGAAAAACTTTAATTTTTGAAAAGTTGTGTACAAATTTTTGAAAAATTTGAAAAATAATTTACCGCATAAAATCATTTCAAAATATTGAAAAAAAACGTAAATTTTTTTATAGATTTTGAAAAAAATTTAGAAGCTTTTTAAAAATTTGGAAAGGTTTATGCTGAAATATTTTTTTAAAAATTCGAATTATTTTCGAAAATTTATCAAAATTTCGGAAAAACTTCTAAAATAATTTAATTTTCTTCGAAACTTCCAAACAAAAAGTAGATAAAAAAAAATTCCAACAAAGAGTTGGATTATTTTTATTTTATTAATATTATAAATGATATAATAGAAATATTATATAATAATAATTATTATTATTGTACAGTCTTAACTCCATTAAGATCATTCCTTAACGAAATTATTATGTAATTAATATATAAAAAATTAATTTAATAAATTTAATAATAAAAATAAAAGTAACAAATTCAGTTTCAATTATTCTATAAATCTTAAGACATTTTTTTTTTATTTTCTTGAAGCCTTTCTAAATTCTTAAAAAGCTTACAATTTTATTGTTCGAAGTCTTCACGAATCTATATTTTATTTCAAATTTTTCAAAACCCTTTTCCGTTTAAAATTATTTTTTTTCTTGTAATGTAAAATAATATTTAAAAAGATTTCAAAATATTTCAAAAGATTTTTTAAATTGACAAAAAAGAATCTAAAAAATCTTTAAACAATTTTATAAAGTTTGAAATAGTTTCAAAAATTTTAGGAAAAGATTACCTAATTAAAAATTTTAAAAGAGTTAAAAAAATGAAGAAAGTAGAGTTTTTCAGATCTCGTAAGAAAAAGTATGCAGATTTTTAAGAATTTGAAGGATTTCAAAATAATTATAATACAAATATTTTCGGAAGATTTCCGAGAAAATTTAAATTTACTTTTTTTTGAAAAAGTCATTTTTATATGATATTTCGAAAGATTAAAAAAATAAAGGTTTTCGAAATTGTGAAAAAACAATCTGAAAGGTTCTCAGGCAATTTAAGAAATAATTTGACTCAGTTTAAAAGATATTGCGAAATGTAAGAAGTTAGTAAGAGATTCAAAATGTCTTAATTTCCAAATTTTTCCGGGTTCGTAAAAATTTTTCATGGTCATCGAAATAAATTTTTTTTAAAAATTATTTAATTAATAATTGCAAAAATTAATTATACTTTACACAAACGTGTCAGAATTTTAAACAAAATTTCTGAAAAATTTCAAAATATTCCAGAAAATTCCTTAATTAAAGATAGCCCGGAAATAAGATGAAAGTTAAGAACGAAAAACAATGAATTGTGGAAAATGACAAGAGGACTTTGGAATGCGAGGTGAAATGAGAAATGTGAAATTATAAAAAGTCATCTACGTAAAGTCTGGCAATATCGGGAAATCTAGGTAATGTCCCTCGTCCAAATTTTTTATCACAAATATAAAATTATGATTTTTACCCAATAAAATAATTCGTGTTTTTGGTGCAAAAAAGTATTTCAACTTTTAAAACCTAGTTGTTAAATTTAAAAAAAAAATAAAAGTTTAAACAAAAGGATTAATTTTCTACTCAATTCTAAAACAAATTGTTAAATTTTAAACTAAAAAAGATGACTTTTTACACAATAATATTAATTTACTGCCAAAAAGGCAATTTTTTAATAAAATTTAATAATTCTCTACCAAAAAGTGGAATTTTTAAGAAAGAAATAATTTTTGATAATTTTTTAGAAAATAGTGCAACTTTAATACTTATCTGTTAAATTTTTAAGCAAAAAGATTAATTTTCTATAGGAAAAAAAATATATTAACAAAATTCAAGAATTTTTAACAAAAATTTGAATTTTTAAACATAATAGAGGAATTTTTAAACAAAACGATTAATATAATACCGAACCAGACGAATTTTGAATAAGATTCAAGAAATCTCAGATAAAAAGTTGAATTATAAACAAATCAGAATTTTTTTAGTTTAAACACAATGTATGTTCAATTTAAAAAAAGAGATTCATTTTTTAATAAAAGGATCAACTTTCTACCGAAAAAATAGATTTTTAACAAAATTCATGAATTTTAAACCAATATTTAAATTTTCAACTAAAAAAGATGAATTTTTACACAATAATATTAATGCACTACCAAAAAATACGAATTTTCAATAAAATTCAATAACTCTCAACCAAAAAATAAAATTTTTATGAAAGACATAATTTTTTTATTTTTAACAAAGTTTTTCAACTTTAAATCCTAGTTATTACATTTTTTTATCCGAGAAATAAATTTTTAAACAAAAAATATAATTTTCTGCTGAAACAAAAAAAAATAAATTTTTAACAAAACTCAAGAGTTCTAAACTAAAATGTTAAATTTTGAGAAAAGGTAAATTTTTAAGAAAATTAAAAAATGCCGAACTAAAAAGTTGCTTTTTTAGAAAATAAATAATTTTTGATAATTTTGTAGAACCTAGTACAACTTTAATATTTAACTCTTGAATTTTTAAGCAAAAAGATTATTTTTCTATCATAAAAAAAATAATTTAAAAAAATTCAAAAAATTCAAGAATTTTTAACAAAATATTGAATTTTTAAAGAAAATAGAGGAATTTTAATACAAAAGAATTAATTTAATACCAAACAAGACGATTTTTTAATAAGATACAAGAATTCTCAGCAAAAATGTTGAATTAAAAAAAATAAGAATTTTTTTAATTTTTAAGAAGCCAATGCAACTTTAAAATCTAGTTGTTAAATTTATAAAGAAAAAGATTAATTTTTCAATAAGAATTCAAAACGAAAATGTTTAATTTTGAAAAAACATAATTTTTAACCAAATTAAAGAATTCTGAACAAAAAAGTTAATTTTTTTAAAAAGAAAGAATTTTTTTAACTTTTCACAAACAAATTCAATTTTAATATTAAATTTTTAGATTTTTTAGCAAAAAGATTAATTCTCTATCGAAAAAAAATAATTTAAAAAATTCAAGAATTCTCAACTAAAAGTTTTAATAAAAATTTAGAAATTTTTAAACAAAAAGATTAATTTCATACCAAACAAGACGACTTTTCAATAAAATTCAAGAATTCTCAGCTAAAAAGTTTAATTAAAAAAAAAAAAGAATTTGTTTAGTTTTTAAGAAGCTAGTGCAACTTTAAAACCTAGTTGTTTAATTTATAAAGAGAAAAATTAATTTATGTATAAAAGGATTAACATTCTACCAAAAAAATAACAAATTTTTAACAAAATTCCTGAATTCTAAACCAAAATGTTAAATTTTTAACTAAGAAAGATGACTTTTTACACAATAAGAATAATTCACTACCAAAAAAGATGAATTTTTTAATTTTTGAAACAAAATTTTGAATATGAAGAAAAAATTTTTTTAAAACAAATTAAAGAATTCTGAACAAAAAAGTTGATTTCTCAAGAAAGAATTTTTGTTAATTTTTCAGAAACAAGTTTAACTTTAATATTTATTTTTTTAATTTTTTGGCAAAAAGATTAATTTTCTATCGAAAAAAAAAGTTGAAGTTTTAATAAAAATTAAGGAATTTGTTAAAGAAAAAGATTAATTTAATACCAAACAAGACGAATTTTCAATAAAATTCAAGAATTATCAACTAAAAAAGTAAGATTTTTTTTACTTTTTAAAAAGCTGGTGCAACTTTAAAACCTAGTTGTTGAATTTTGAAAGAAACATATTAAATTTTGTACAAAAAAAGAATGCTCTACCAAAAAAATGAATTTTTAATCAAATTCAAGGATTCTTCACCAAAAACTTGAATTTTCGATTGAAAAGATTAATTTTCTTTTAAAGAATAAAATTAATTTTTAACCAAATTTAAGAGTTCTAAAACAAAAAATTGAATTTTCAACTAAAATAATGATTTTTTACACAAAAAGAAAAACTTGCTACTGAAAAGGACAATAATTTAAACAAATTCAAGAATTTCTTAATCAAAAACTGGAATTTATAAGAAAAAAAACATTTTTTGATTTTTACTGTAGTAGTTCAGTATAAAAACCTAGTTGTTTGATTTTTAAATAAAAAGATGATTTTTTTACCGAAAAAGACGAATTTTCAACAACAAAATTAAATTTTCAACTAAAACAGATACAGTTTTTAACAAAAAGATTAATTTACTACTTAGATAAAAGAATTTTTAACAACAACCTTGAATTTTTAATTAAAAAGATTCATTTTCTGTTAAAGAACAAAAGGAGTTTTTAACCAAATTCAAGAATTCTGAAAAAAAATTGAATTTTTAACTAAAATAGATGATTTTTTAAACAAAAGGATTAAGTTACTACTAAAAAGGACGATATTTGAACCAAATTCAAGAATTTAATAATCGAAAACTTGAAATTATAAGAAGGAAAAAAATCTTTTATATCTAATGCGGTAGTTCGGTTGTAAAACCTAGTTGTTCAATTTTTAAATAAAAATATTAATTTTCAACAGAAAAAAACAGGCGGATTTTTAAAAAATTTCAAGAATTCTCAGCCACAAAGTTAAAGTTTTAACTAAAACAGATACATTTCTACACAAATATATTAATTTACTATTAAAAAAAAAAACGATAGTATTTTAACCAAATACGAGAATTCTGAACCAAAAAATCGAATTTGTAAGAAATCAATTTTTTTTTGCATTTTTTAAGAAAGTAATTTAACTTTAATACTTATTTGTTAAATTTTTAAGCAAATAGATTAATTTTCTACCGAAAAAAATTCGAGAATTTCCAACAAAAAATTGAAATTTCAAACAAAACAGAGGATTTTATAAACAAAAAGATTAGTTTAATACCAAACAAGACGAATTTTTAATAAAATTCAAGAATTCTCAGCTAAGAAGTTGAATTTAAAAAAAAAAAGAATTTTTTTAGTTTTGAAGAAGCTAGTGTAACTTTAAAACCTAGATGTTAAATTAAAAAGAAGAGATTAATTTTGAATAAAAGGATAACCTTTCTACCGTAAAAATAAATTTTTAAGAAAATTCAAGAGTTCTAAACCAAAATGTTAAATTTTGAAAACAGATCATTTTTAACCAAATTAAAGAATTCTGAACAAAAATGTTGATTTTTTAAGAAAGAAATCATTTTTGTTAATTTTTTCGAAACTAGTGCAACTTTAATACTTAACTGTTAAATTTTTAAGCAAAAAGATTAATTTTCTATCGGAAAAAAATATTTTAAAAAATTTAAGAATTTTTAAGAAAAATTTGAATTTTCAAACAAAATAGAGGAATTTTTAAACAAAACGATTAATTTAATACCAAACAAGACTAATTTTCCAAAAATTTAAGAATTCTCAGATAAAATGTTGTGTTAAGGAAAAAATATTTTTTTTTAGTTTTTAAGAAGCTAAGGCAACTTTAAAACCTAGTTGTTACATTTTTAAAGAAAAAGATTAATTTTTTAATAAGAATTCTAAACCAAAATGTTTAATTTTGAAAAAAGATCATTTTTAACCAGATTAAAGAATTCTGAACAAAAAAGTTGATTTCTTAAGAAAGAAAGAATTTTTGTTAATTTTTCAGAAACAAGTTCAACTTTAATATCTAATTTTTAGATTTTTCAGCAAAAAGATTAATTTTCTATCGAAAAAAATAGTTAAAGAAATTTCAAGAATTCTCAACCAAAAGTTGAACTTTTAATAAAAATTGAGGAATTTTTAAACAAAAAGATTAATTTAATACCAAACAAGACGAATTTTTAATAAAATTCAAGAATACTCAACCAAAAAGTGGAATTTTTAAGAAAGACATAATTTTTTTATTTTCAAGAAAGTTGTTCAACTTTCAGACCTAGTTATTTTATACAAATAAATTTTTAAACAAAAAATATCATTTTCTGCTGAAACAAAAACAAACAAATTTTTTACAAAACTCAAGACTTCTAAACCAAAATGTTAAATTTTTAAAAAAGGTAAATTTTTAAGAAAATTAAAAAATTCCGAACCAAAAAGTTGCTTTTTTAGAAAAGAAATAATTTTTGATCATTTTTTAAAAAATAGTGCAACTTTAATACTTAACTTAAATTCAAGAATTCACAACAAAAATTTAAATTTTTGAACAAAATAGAGGAATTTTTAAACAAAACGATTAACTTAATACCAAACAAGACGAATTTTCAATAAAATTCAAGAATTCTCAGCTAAAAAGTTAAATTAAAAAAAAAAAAAAGAATTTTTTTAGTTTTTAAGAAGCTAATGCAACTTTAAAACCTAGTTGTTAAATTTTTAAAGAGAAAAATTATTTTTTGAATTAAAGGAGTAACGTTCTACCAAAAAAATAAAAAATTTTCAACAAAATTCATGAGTTCTAAACCAAAATGTTGAATTTTGAAAAAAAAGATAATTTTTAAACAAATTAAACAGTTCTGAACAAAAAAGTTGATTTTTTAAGAAAGAAAGAATTTTTAAAAATTTTTTACAATCAAGTTCAACTTCAATATTTAATTTTTTGATTTTTCAGCAAACAAATTAATTTTCCATCGAGAAAAACATAATTTAAAAAAATTCAGGAATGAAAAATTCAGGAAGGAAAAAAAAGAATGTTCTACCGAAAAAATGAATTTTTAATCAAAATCAAGGATTCTTCACCAAAAACTTAAATTTTTAATTTAAAAAATTAATTTTCTTTTAGAGGACCAAATTAATTTTTAACCAAATTTAAAAATTCTAAAACAAAAAATTAAATTTTTAACTAAAGCAGATACAGTTTTAAACAGAAAGATTAATTTACTACTTAGAAAAAAGAATTTTTACAAAACAAAATTAAATTTTTAATTAAAACTTATAACAAAGAAAGAATTTTTTTATTTTTAATAAAATAGATCGGATTTAAAACCTAGCTGTTAGATTTTTAAATAAAAATATTGATTTTCAACTTAAAAAAGGCGAATTTTTAAAAAATTTCAAGAATTCTCAACCACAAAATTAAAGTTTTAGCTAAAACAGATACATTTCTAAACAAATAGATTAATTTACTATTAAAAAAGACGTTATTTGAACTAAATCCGAGCATTCTAAAACAGAAATTGAATTTTTAGGAAACAGCTTTTTTTAATTTTTAAAAAGCAGTTCAACTTTAAAACCAGGTTTTTAAATTCTAAAATAAACGAATGAATTTTTAAACAAAAATATTAGTTTTCTACTGTAGGAACGTATTCGTAACCTATTCTGAACCAAAAAATTCAATTTTTAAGGACGAAAGGAATTTTTTTAATTTTTAAGAATTTAGATCAACTTTAATACCTAGTTGTTAAATTTATGAATAAAAAGATTAATTTTGTACCCGAAAAAACGAATTTTTAACAAATTCAAAATTTCTCAAGAAAACCTTGAATTTTCACCAAAAAATGAATTTTCAAGGAAAAAAATTAATTTTCTACCGAAAAAAACGAATTTGTAACCAAATTAAAAAATCTGAACTAAAAACTTGAATTTTTAAGAAATAAAGAAAATTTTTAATCAACCTAATTAAACTTAAATCAACTTAATTTACTACTAAAATGGACGATACTTTAACTAAATTAAAGAATTTCTTAATCAAAAACTTGAATTTATAAGAATAAAAGAATTTTTTTAATTTTTGATGAAGTAGTTAAGCATTAAAACCTAGTTGTTTGATTTTAAATAAAAAGATTATTTTCTACTGAAAAAACGAATTTTTAATCAAACTATTAATTTTTTTTACTAAAACAGATACAGATTTAAACAAAAATATTAATTTTTAACCGAAACAACAGGCGAATTTTAAAAAATTTCCCAATTCCGAAACAAAAAATGAAATTTTAAAACTAAAACAGATACATTTCTAAACAAATAGTTTAATTTACTACTAAAAAGGACGATATTTCAACCAAATTCAATAATTCTGAAAAAAACTTGAATTTTTAAGAAAGAAAGTATTTTTCAGTTTTAAAAAAAGTAATTAACATTAATACATTTTTGATAAATTTTTAAGCAAAAAGATTAATTTTCTATAAAAAAAAATTCAAATATTCCCAACAAAAAGTTGAATTTTTAAACAAAATAGAGGATTTTTTAAACAAAAAGATTAATTTAATACCAAACAAGACGAAGTTTCAATAATATTCAAGAATTCTCAACTAAAAATTTTAATTGTTGAAAAAGTAAGAATTTTTTTAATTTTTAAGAATTTAGTGCAACTTTAAAACCAAGTTTTTAAATTTTTAGAGAAACAAATTAATTTTTAAACAAAAGAATTAAGTTACTAACGAAAAAAACGAATTTGTCACCAAGTTCAAGAATTCTGAACTACAAACTTGAATTTTTAAGAAAGAAAGTATTTTTCAGTTTTAAGTACTTATTTGTTAAATTGTTAAACAAAAAAAATAATTTAATACGAAACAAGACGATTTTTCAATAAAATTCAAGAATTTGCAACGAAAAAGTTGAATTTTTAAAAAAGTAAGAATTTAAAAAAATTTTAAAAAGCTCGACCAACTTTAAAATCTAGTTGTTAAATTTTTAAAAAAACAAATTAATTTTTAAACAAAAGAATTAAGTTACTACCGGAAAAAACGAATTTCTCACCAAATTCAAGAATTCTGAACTAAAAACTTGAGTTTTTAAGAAATAAAAAATTTGTTCCAGAATTCTCAACCACAAAATTAAATTTTCAACTAAAGCATATAGATTTATAAAAAATAGTTTAATTTACTACTGAAAAGGACAATATTTTAACCATATTCAAGAATTCTGAAACAAAACTTGCATTTTTAAGAAACCAAGTACTTTTCAGTTTTTAAGAAAGTAATTTAACTATAATACTTAAATGTTAAATTTTTAAGCAAATAGATTAATTTTCTACTGAAAAAAATTCGAGAATTCCCAACAAAAAGTTGAATTTTCAAACAAAACAAGGATTTTTTAAACAAAAAGTTTAATTTGATACCAAGCAAGACGAATTTTCAATAAAAGTCAAGAATTCTCAACTAAAAAATTTGAATTTAAAAAAAAGTAGGAATTTTTTTAATTATTCAGAAGCTATTGCAAATTTAAAACATAGTTGTTAAATTTTTAAACAAATAGATTAATTTAATACCAAACAAGACGAATTTTTAATAAACTCAAGAATTCTCAACTAAAAAATTTAAATTTAAAAAAAAGTAGGAATTGTTTTAATTTTTTAAGAAGCTAGTGCAGCTTTAAAACCTAGTTGCTAAATTGTATAAGAAGCAAATAATTTTTAAATAAAAAGATTAATTTTTTCACCGAAAAAAACGAATTTGTAACCAAATTCAAGAATTCGGAACTAAAAACTTGAATTTTTAAGAAATAAAGAAATTTATTGATCAACTTAATTTAATTTTCTACTGAAAAAAAACAATCTTTAACAACGTTAATAAATTTTCAACTAAAACAGATACAGTTTTGCACAAAAAGATCAATTTTCTACTGAGAAAAAAGAATTTTTAAGAAAATTCAAGAATTCTTATCAAAAAACGTGACTTTCTAAATAAAAAGATTAATTTTCTATTGAAGAAAAAAATTAATTTTTACCTAAATTCTAGAATTCTGAATAAAAAAAATAAATTTTCAACTAAATTAGGTGATTTTTCAATAAAAAGATTAACTTTCTACTAAAAAGGACGATATTTCAACCAAACTCAAGAATTTCTCATCAAAAACTTGAATTTATAAGAAAGAAAGAATTTTTTATTTTTAATAAAATTGATCAGCTCTTAAAGTAAGTAATTCAACTTTTATACTTCTTTGTTAAAATTTTAAGCAAATAGATAATTTTTTACCAAACAAGATGAATTTTCAGTAAAATTCAAGAACTCTCAACTAAAAATTTGAATTTTCAAAAAAGTAAGAAATTTTTTAATTTTTAAGAAGCTAGTGCAATTTTAAAACCTAGTCGTTAAATTTTTAACGAAACAGACGAATTTGATTGATTTAATTACTGAATTCAAAAATAATTTTTCGAGACTTCATTTTATAAAAACTTTTTTTTTTAAATGCGTCTGAAAGGAAAGACCTTGGATACTAACGAGCTTGCGTAGAGAGCTTTATTTCGTTAATGTGATTAGAGTACAGGGTCCCATCAACACTTGTAAAAATTTCGAAAAAAATTAAATTAAATTTTCCTAGTACTTTTGTCACTACTAAATATTCATTTTTTTTGCTTCCAATTCAAGTTTTATCAGCAGCTATAAAAATGTAGTTTTCAATATGTTATCTTAGCAAAGTGATCTTTTGGGGTTCACCTTTCATTTAGCCATTAGTCATGGAAAAATATTTACGGATTTATGAAATAATAATTTTTATTTAAGGAACCTTTTCCACTGGATTATCAAATCCAAATAGTTAAATTTAAATAAAAAAATAATAATTTTCAACATCAATTTCCCACTCAATTGTTGAATCTTTAATCAAAGCAGGTTAATTGAGAATCAGTCAGTTGAATTTTTAAAGTCAAGGATGAATTTTCTACCACGAAGGTTGATTTTCGACCAAAAAATACTAATTTTTAACAAAATATTAGAAAAGATAAATTTCACAGCCACACAAAAAAAATATTTTTTCGGGTCCAGCATGTCAGGTTGTTGATATAACCTTCAAAATATCCCATTTTCTAAGCTATTTAACGCTTCGAAGTTTTGACTTTAGCCGTATATTTAGCAAAAATCAGTTAAACCCATAAACCCTATTTTCTTCACAAAACAAAGGTATATAGGACCGACGGAATCAGCGCTACCCGATTTGTAAAATGACTAGATAAATGAATTGTATACATCTACAATATTAAAAATGATGTGTAGAATCCTTAACTACTAGAATAAATGACTATTAACATGACTACATCAGTTATCCTAGTTTTCTAAAATCTTCAACCATTTTTCCAACAATATTTTTATACTTCGGACTTTTGTTATTTCCTAAAAAGTTCTATGCCACATCTTTCAAACTAAGCCAGGCTGCTTTCTCAAGTCGATTCAATGTACCGATGAAAGGAGGGGTGTCAATAAGGCCGTTTTTTGGACCCGAACCGATCTGCTTGATACTGCGTGACATTAATGTTCTTAG
>JAAAKG020097754.1:0-16024 GCA_010014905.2 Druon quercuslanigerum
AAGTTCTCAGGTTCAAAAAAATATTCAGTGAACTGAAAAAGTGAGTCGGTAATATAGGTATTTCGCTGTGTCGCATGTCTTTAAAGGTCTGTCAAACTTTACCCGTTTCCTACCTTACCGATGTAAGTTTAAAATATAAAAAAATTAAATATAAAAGAAATTTTCATGACACTAAAATTTTAGAATTATAAAAGATTTAATTTAAAAATTTTAATAATAACAAAATCATTAAAATAATAAAATATTGTTTTCAAGATTCCAGAGAAACTTTGAACTGAATTTTTTGTTTTGAAACATTTTTTATAAAGATTCAAAAATGATTTGAGATTTAAAAAGATTTCAAGAAAACATTTATTTTTGAAATAAATTTTTTTTAAATTTTGAATATTTGTGGCTACAAATATTCAGGACAGTAACATAATTTTCTTAAGATTCCTGGAAAAGATTCAATCTGTTTTTTTAAATTAATTTTAATGTTATGTTTAAAAAGATTTTAAAACATTTCAAAACTTTTTTAAAAAATTGTCACAAAAGATTCGCGAAGAATTAAAAGTATTTTTCTTTAATTTTTCAGAATTAAAAAAAAAAACAGAAAAATTTAAATCGTTAAAAAACATACTTAGAAGGATTTTGAAGTTGTAAAAAGATATTTAAAAAATTTGAAGTTTGAGAAGATGTCGAAAAAATTTTAAACAAATATAATATTGGTAAAATTTTGAATGACTTTATTTTAAAACACGCTTCTATAGTGCTAAATTTTTAGATTTAAAACAAAATTTATTTTTGAACAAAAATTGTAGTTCTTAAATAATGAGACTATGGTTCATTTATAAAATTTGAAAACATTTAGGAGCAAATCGAATAATTTAAAAATATATTTAGAAGGTTTTAGAAAATTTAAAACGATTTAAAATTGATTTGAAATGTGGGAAGATTTTAAAAAATTGGTAAAAAGTATAAATATTAATTTTTTTTTAATTCCTGCGGAAATTTTAAAACTTACTTGACTTTTTTCATTGAAAATAATTTTTTTTTATTTAAAAAGAAATCAAAAAATTTTAAAATAAAAGTTATACTTTATTTTTAGTTTGAAACATTCATATTACAAGAATATTTAAAAAGATTTAAAACTAATAGTCCAGTAGGTAAAAGAATTATTTTTAATTTTATCTGTAAAAAATTAAAAACTATTAAAGAAAGTAATAATGTCGGTAAGGTAGAGAACGGATTAATTAATTAATTTACACTTTTTTCAATTCTATAAATTTCGGACTATACAAATGTTCCTTAGCAATTTGTACTTAATTTTGTAAACTTTCTGATCAATATTTCAGTTTGCGTGCACGTGATTTAAAAATATATGTCGGTAAGGTAGGAATCGGACGAATTTGATATAACAGGGCTGTAAAAAAGATTTAATTTTAAAATTTTGATAATAATAAAATAATTAAAATAATAAAATAATTTTTTTCAAGATTTTTAATTTTTCAGAATTAAAAAAAAAACAGAATTTTTTAACAAAAATTGTCATTTTTAAATATTAAGACTACGGTTCAGGATAATAAAATAATTATTTTTTAAGATTCCTGAGAGAAATTAAAACTGTTTTTTTAAATTCATATTGCGATAATATTTTTAAACGTTTTAAACTATTTCAAAAGATTTACATAACTGTCACAAAACTGTCTTTAATCACTCTTAACCTTTTTTTTTTTATTTTGCAGAATTAAAAAAAAATTGTTAAAAATTCTAATCATTTAAAAATATATTTAAAGGGTCTTAGAAGTTTTGAAAAGACTAAAAAATTATTCGAAATTTGAGAAGATTTAGAAAGCTTTTTAACCAAATATAAATATTAAAGATTTTTAAAAAACCTATGAAAATTTAGAAACTTAAATAACATTTGTTTTTTTGAAAATATATTTTTTAAAGAAAATTTAGAAAGATATTAAAAAATTTCAAAAGATTTGTAAACTTTTTTATTATTTAAAAAAATTCATGCAACGAGAATACTTAATAGGATTTTTAAATATTTCAAAACAATTTCAAAGAATTGAAAGCCTTTGGTTCATTTTGCAGAATTTTGAAAAAAATTAGGAACAATTCGAATCATTTTAAAAAGACATTTAGAAGGTTTTAGAAGATTTAAAACGAATGAAAAAAGATTTGAAATATGGGAAGATTTTAAAAAATTGGTAAAAAGTATAAAAATGAATGTTTTTTAAATTCCTGCGAAAATTTTAAAACTTACTTGACTTTTTACTTTAAAAATAATTTTTTTGAATTTAATAAGATACAAAAACATTTTAGAATAAAAATTATACTTTTTTTTTAAACATTCATATTACGAGAATATTTAAAAATATTTAAAAATAATAGTCAAGTAGGTAAAAGAATTATTTTTAATTTCATCTGTAAAAATAATTGAAGAAATAATGTCGGTAAGGTAGAAAACGGATAAATTAATTAATTTGCACTTTTTTTAATTCTATAAATTTCGGACTACAAAAATGTTCCTTAGTATCTTTTATTTAATTGTGTGAACTTTCTAATCAATATTTCAATTTGCGTGCACGTAATTTAAAAAAGTGTATGTCGGTCAGGTAGGAATCGGACGAATTTTATATAAAAGGCCTGTCAAACTTTACCCATTTTCTACCTTACCGATGTAAGTTTAAAATATACAAAATTAAATATAAAAGACTTAAGAAAAGAAATTTTTATGATACTAAATTTTAAGAATTAAAAAAAAATTTATTTTTGAACAAAATTAATTTTTAAATTTTGATAGTAACAAAATAATTAAAATAATAAAATAATGTTTTAAAGATTCCTGAGTAAATTTGAACTGATTAATTGTTTTGAAAAATTCGTATTTAAAAAAAAGTCAAAAGATTTAAAAATTTACATTGTCATTTTGCAGAATTTAAAAAAAAAATGAGAAAAATTCGAATAACTTAAAAATATATTTATAAGGTTTCAGAAGAATTCTAAAGCTTCAAAAATGATTTGAAATTTAATAAGATTTCAAAAAATGTTTAAAGAACTATAATATTAAAGATTTCAAGAAAAATTCCTGAAAATATTTATTTTTTAAACAAACATTTTTTTAATTTTGGATATTTGTGGCTACAAATTTTCAGGACAAAAAAATAATTTTCTTAAAATTCCTAAGAAAAATTTAGCATGTTTCTTAAAATTAATTTTAATATTATATGTCAAAAGAATTTAAATTATTTCAAAACATTAACAACATTTTCACGAAAGAATCTCAAATAATTTAAAGTATTTTTTTTTAATTTTTCAGAATTAAAAAAAAACAATTTGAATCATTTTTATAGTACTAAATTTTTAGAACTAAAACAAAATTTGGTTTTGAACAAAAATCGTAATTTTTAAATATTGAGACTTTTTTGTTTTTAAATTCATATTAGGATAAAATTTAAAAATATTTTAAATTATTTCAAAAGATTTACAAAACTGTCACAAAAGAATCGCAAAGAATTTTTAAACATTTGTTTCATTTTGCAGAATTAAAAAATAATAAAAATTCGAATTATTTAAAAATGTAAATAAAGGGTCTCAGAAGTTTTGATAAATAATTCGAAATTTAAGATCATTTTTAAATATTTCAAAATAATTACAAAATTGTCACACAACAATTTCAAAAAATTGGAAGCCTTTTTTTCATTTTGCAGAATTTTGAACAAATGTAGGGTTTAAAAAAAAAAAATTTTTAATTTCCTGCGAAAATTTTAAAAGTTACTTGACTTTTTACATTGAAAATAATTTTTTGTAATTAAAAAAAAAACATTTAAAAAGAACAATTATACTTTATTTTTATTTTGAAATATTTTAAATGATTTAAAGAATAGTCACAAACGAATCTCAAACAATTTAAAGAATTTTTTCATTTTGCAGAGTTCAAAAAAAAAGGTGGGAAAAATTCGTATAATTTAAAAAAATATTTAGAAGGTTTTAGAAGATTTAAAACGATTTAAAAATGATTTCAAATTTAAGAAGATTTCGAAAACTTTTTAGCAAAAAGTGTTCCAAAAAAATATGGAAAATTTTCAGGAAATTTTTTTAATTTTCCAAAACTTCATGAATAATTCGAGTGATTTTAGTAAAATATTTTTCAATTGTATCAAAAATTCAAAAAGTCTTCTAAAATTTTGTAAAATACTATAAGCTAAAAAAATTATAATTTTCCGACCTATCTGAAATAATCAAAAAAAATTTTGAATTTTATCAAGATTCGTAGTAAAATTATATTGATATTAACTTAAAAATAAATTTTAAAAAATTCTTTAAAAATAAATAATTATTTGCAATTTTTCTTTTTTATTAAAAATTATTTTTTCCCACAAATTATAATTTGGTTGAAATTTTTATTCTTTCTTGACCAAAAAATCTTTTTTGCTTGCAAATTAAACAAATTTTCGGTTGTAAATTATTATTTTTTTTTTTGAGAAGTCAACTTTTTTGTTAAAAAATACATTTTTTGATGGAATTTTTATTTCAAATATATCTGAAATCCTAAAAAATCTTTTTTAATTCTTGAAGAGACATAGAAAAATTAATAACCAAAAAATTATTATTTGAAATTTAGATTTCGTAAAAAAATTATTTTTCGCCTGAAATCGAAAAACTAATTTGTCCAAAATTATTTTTTTTGTCGAAAAATTTGTCTTTTATGGTGGAAAATTAATCTTGTTTTAGATAATTCATCTATTTAATTGAAAATGAACTATTTTGTTGAATTTTTAATTTACATTATATTCTAAATTTACAAAAAAATTTTAATTTTCTCAAGAAGAATTTTCTCTCATTTATTTATAACTAAATGATATAATGTACGTTTGACTAATTGCAAGGTAAAGAATAGAATTTATCACACGTGTGCGTAATTTATTGATTTATTTGAAATATCAACTTTAGATAATAGATCTCGTGAATTTGTGGTATCGATAATAATTATTACGTAAAAGGCTCGTGTTCTTGAACATCCGTATAGGTAGTAGTGGTAACATCTGATATTTTATTTTTAAAAAATATTTATTTTAAATCAGAAACAATAAAATTTGTTTAAAAAATGCAATAAAAAATTTGAATCCTCAACAAAAACGGATTATTTTCAACCGAAAAGTTGAATTTTCAAAAAAATAATTTAAAAAAAAATTATCTAGGTATTCCCACTTTTAAACAAGTATTTAAATTTAGAACCTGTACACGAAACAAAGGGACTTTTGAATGATCGTGTATAGGTTCCTGTACATGTGCCTTTGCAAATTAAATTAAAACGCGGTGTTCTGTACAGAAACACGCATGGGGTCCTGTACAGAAACAACCTGTACATAAATTTACGGTTTAAATCACTCTGTGAAGGATCCTGTATAGGATCATTCGAATAAATCACAGAGTGATTTGAGCCGTGGGTTTATGTACAGGTACTTTCTGTACAGGACACGGCGTTTCAATTTATTTCGAAAAGGCATATGTACAGGAACCTATATTTTCCTGGACACAAACCTTCTCACAAAACCTGTACAGATAATCTTGTCAGTATCTGTATATGAATTTAGCGAAGGAACCGGTACATAATCCAGCAAAGCAACCCATGCCGACAAAGAAAATTTTAAATGATCGACTATAGGTTCCTGTAAAGGTTCCGTTGCGAAGTAAATTGAAAAGCAGGTTCCTCTACAAAAAGCACGTATAAGGTCCTTTACAGAAAGTACCTGTACATCAACCCACGGCTCAAATCACTCTGTGAAGGATCCTGCACAGGATCATTTGAATAAACCTGTATGCAAACTAAGCTTTGAATGATCCTGTACAGGTTTCTTCACAGAGTGATTTGAGCCATGAGTTGATGTACAGGACCTTTCTGTAAAGGACCTTACACGTTTTTTTTTTTTTAGAGGAACCTGCTTTTCAAGTTACTTCGCAACGAAACCTGTACAGGAACCTATAGTCGATCATTTAAATGTTCCTTGGTCAGCATAGGTTGCTTTGCTGGATTATGTACAGGTTCCTTCGCCAAATTCATGTACAGATACCGACAAGATTATCTTTACAGGTATCATGCGAAGGTTTGTGTCCAGTAAAATATCTAAAATCCTCCAAGCATCCTGTACAGGAATTTTCAGCTGGGGAGAGTTGAATTATCAACAAAAAACTTACCAGTTTATATTTTATTCAAGAAATATTATAATTTTTATTCAGAAATATTTGAAATCATCAAAAAAATACGAACTTTCAATCAAAAAGTTGATTCCTAAACCAAAAAATACTAATTTTGAACTAAAAAGTTTAATTTTTTAACAAAATAATTACATTTTCAATAAAAGTAATGAATTTTGAACTAAAATTATGAATCTTTCAAAAAAAAATTTACTTTCATTGAAATTTATTAACTTTTAATCAAAACAGTTTCATTTTGAACAAAAAGAGAGGAATTATCAACAAAAAATGTACCAATTCATACTTTAATTAAAAAATATTTTTATTTTTTAATAAAAATAGTTGACTTCGTCAAAAAAAGGACGAATTTAAAAAAAAATTAATTTTCAACAAAATCATTACATTTTTTAAACATATTTACATAATTACAATTTTTTAAACTCATAAAAATTGCCTTAAAATATTCCACATTTTCGTTGACTTTTTGAAAACTTGCTAATATTTTTTTAACTTTTTAAAAATAATTTAGTTAAATAAAAATTTATTAAAAATTTTCCCAGAAATCTTAAGAAACGTTAATCATTTTTTAACTGTCAAAATTTCTTTAAAAACTGCGATTTTTTTCCTTAAAAAAATTTGGTTTGGTTTAAAATTACTTTAAATATTTTCAAATATGAAATTATTTTTGAATTTTTCAAAACTTCGAAATACATTTTTTTTTTAATATTTCAAATAATTTTTTAAAATTTTTTTTAAATTCTGCAAAATGAAAAAATTAATGTTTAGAAGCACATAGAAATTAAATAAATAAAAAATAAATCAAATATTTAAAAAATGTAACTACAAAAAACCGATTTTTATAAATTTTTATAAAATATTGTCTTTCTTTAATTTTCGATTGAAAAATTAAAATCAATTTTTAAAAAAATAGACCATTCCTCAGCCAAAACAAATTATTTAAAAATTTTCAACTAACAAAATTTACAATTTAACTAAATAAAATTTCAAGAAAATATTTACATATTCAATCAAGAAAAAAGAATTTTTAAAAAGAAAAAATGTAATAGTTGATATTTGAATTAAAAAATATTTTATTTCTAAACAAAAAACAGTTGAATTCATCTTAAAAAAAAATTGTAATAAAAAATTATTTTTCAGTTAAAAAAAATACACTCAAGTTATATTTTTTAGGGGTAAAAGCATTTTTTATACAAAATACAAGTTTTGAAAAAGTATTTTATTTTTAAGTTTATCGTTTTCTTCAAACCCTTCAAAAAGCCTGCATTTTTTAAATTTGTAAAATATTTTTAATTAAAAATAACTTTTTTATATTTTCAAAACTTTTAAATATTATTCAAGTATTTCTCAAATTTTGTAATCTTGCAAAATTGAAAATTTTATCTAAAATCTTCTAGATTCTTTTCCGAAATATTATGCAATCATTCCAAATTTTTAAAAATTGAAAAAATTGAAATCTTTTCAAGAATTTAAAATATCTTTGAGTCTAAAAGAGTATCTAAAAGTTTTTAAAATTCTGCAAAACTAAACAATTGTCCTATAATCTTCCAGATTCTTTTTTGAAATATTTCAAAATCCTTCAAATTTTTATTTTTAAAAATTCACACTTTTAATGTTTAAAAAAAATGTTAATCATTGTCTGGAAATTTAAATATACCATTTCTAGAAAATTAATCTTCTGGGTTAAATTTTTGGTTAAAACTAATTTTTTTCAAGATTCATCATTTCAGTTACAAATTATCTCATTTGCAAAAAATTCATTTTTTTCTTGATTGAGAATTAATATTTTTAACTAAAAATCTAACTATTCAATTTTTGATTGAAAATTGATATTTTTTAGTTGAAAATTTATGTATTTTGTTAAGTATTCTTTTTTTCAGGAAAATTAATTTTTTGTTGTTGAAAATTCATTCTTTTTTTTAAGAATGCGACTGTTAATCTGGTTTTATAAATAATTCGTCCTTTTGGCTTTAAAATTATAAAATTTGGTTGAAAATTCGTCTTATTTTTTAATTTTCTTTTTCTTAATGAGAGATAGCACTTCCGTCCGAGGTACCTGCATACGGTTCTCCCACTACGCGCCTTCCCCTCACTCTCCCGAGCTGCCGCCACCCAGCCCGGCCAGTGGAAGACGAGCGACAGCTCGAGTGAGTGAGGAGCAGCCGCGCAGTGGGGGAACGTCACGCAGGTATCTGGGTCCAATTTGTCACCTACCCTCAAAAATGGACTAAAATTGGCACTATTATGGACGATCTCTAATTTCAAAGTGAAGAATAGAATCTATCTCGTGCCTAATTAAATTTATTGATCTATTTGAAATAACAACGTTAGATAATCGATCTCGTGAATTTCTGATATCGATAATAATTATGACGAGAGTCTCGTGTTCTGGAACATTCGGATAGTATAGGTATATTAACTTGACCATCCTCAATTCCTCAACCGCCTCCATAAATCGCAGTGAAGCTTATAGCCTTAAACCACTCCCCATTGTGACGCCGTTGATAAGAACACGTTTACATATTTGGATTAAGATTGTCAATCTACAAAGGTATTTTTCCATTTCTGCTGTATGAGACACTTATAGATCGGGACCATTTGGTTTGATAATTTAGTTGGACTTAGGTCACCAAAGTCGAAAGTCGCGAAAGGATCAACACAACTTAGAGAATTATCAACTGTTCCTATTCAGGTATTAAATATAACATTTTTATCTATTATTTATTATTTAATTAATTTTTTGTATCTTGGGATTTTCGATTTAAAAATATTTTTTTTAATAAACATTACAAATTTCGAATATTTTTTAGGCTTATTTGTTTTTAACTAATTGGTCGAATTTTTAAACGAGGAATATTTAACTGTAACCAAAAAACAAATAATTGAATTTTACGGAGAAAAGTTCGATTTCTATCAACCAAGATAAAATTTTAACAAAAGAAATTATTTTTTAAATAAAAAGTCAAATTTTCTATAAAGAAAATTTATTTTCGTTGTAATAGTTAAATTGAAAACCGAAGAGATGAATTTTCAACTAATATGATATGATGAATCTTCAACCAAAAAAAATTAATTTTTTACAAAATAGTTTTTTTTATTTAAGGGTTTAATAATAAATAAATTCAATCAATAAAATTTAATAAATAAATTTCCTAAAGATTTATTTTTTTCAATAAAAAATTAGTTTGCAAAATAATAGTTTTATTGTCAACGGAAGACATAAGCTTTCATTAAATAAAAAAAAAATTAATCTTCAACCAAAAATTTTGTTAACAAAGTAGTTTTTCGATTTAAGGGGAAAATAGTTTTTAATACAAATTTCGAATAATTGTTTATTAATTTTATTTGTTTTTAAGGTTATTAATTTTCTCAAGATTTTAAACTTTCAATTTTTGAAGATTTCAGATAGACTTAAAATCAAAATTTAAAAAAATTTAATTTTTAATTAAATAGATGAATTTTCAACTAATTTGGTAATAAGTTTTCAAAAAAAAATAACTTTTAACAAAGAAGTTTTTCGATTTGCGGGAAAAAAATAATTTTTAATCCAAAATAAAAATTCCTGAATAATTATTTATTTATATGCTTATTCCGAATAAGTCGTACTTATCCCGGAAGAGAAATGACTTAATTGTGTAATAATAAATAAATTACCTAAAATTCTAGAGAGAATTTAAAAATATTTGTGAAATTTTAAGATTTATCTAAAATAAAAATGTAAAAAAATAATTAATTTTTAACCAAATAGATGAGTTCAAGAAGACTTCAACAATAAAAAAATAAAAAAAGACTTTCTTTAAACATAAAATTAATTTTTAACAAAATAGTTTTTCGATTTGAGAAGACAACTATTTTCTAATATAAAATACAAGTTTCGAAAAATTATTTTTTTTTTAGGTTTATACTTTTATTTATAAGACTATTCTAAGTGAGTCACGCTTACCCCAAAGGAAAATTCAAAAATATTTTTGAAGATTTCATTTATATCTGAAAACAATTTTTTAAAAAGTTAATTTTCAAACAAATAGATGAATTGTCAACTAATATGATGATTAATCTTCAACGAAAAAAATTGATTTTTTACAAAATAGTTTTTTAATTTAAGGGGAAAAAAGGAAAACTCAAAAATATTTTTGAAGATTTCAGAAATATCTGAAAATAAAATTTAAAAAAATGTTTATTTTTAAAAAAATAGATGAATTTTCAACTAATAATTATAGTAATAATTAATAATAATCTTCAACGAAGGAAATTAATTTGGCGGAAAAATAATTTTCAATACAAAATACAAGTTTGGAATAATTATTAATTTTTTAGGTTTATTTATTTTTAAGATTATTTCGACGCTTACCCCCAAAAGAAAATGGCTCAATGGTATAATACTAAATTCATAAAATTCTTGAAATATTTTTTTAAAAATTCTGAAGATTTAAGATATCTCTGAAATCAAAATTTAAAAAAAAAATTAATTTTTAAACGAAAAGATAAATTTAAAAAATATAGTTTTTCGATCTGGAGAAAAAACTAATTTTTATACAAAGTACAATTTTCGAATAATTATTTATTTGTTAGGCTTATTTATTTTCAAGATTATTTCGAGTAAGTTACGCTTACCCCGGAAGGGGGTTTTCTTCAAATCAAAAAAAAAAATACTTTGTTAATTTTCTAAACCCATACATGTGCCGACATAGGACCATCCTATGTTAGCACGTAGTCACATTGTCCAAAATTCAACTGAGAAAAATTCAAGATCTGTAATTAAAAATTTTTTAATAATAATTACCGATAAATTAAAACAAAAATTATAAATTTCAACAAAAGATTTAAATTTTTAACCAACAAAGATTTTTCAATCAATAAAAACACAACTATGCATTTTTTATCAAAAAAATTTTATTTTCGACTAAAAAATACGATTTATCAATAAAGTAACTGGATTTTTAACAAAAAATAGAATAGTTTTACTTAAAATTACAGAAATAGGTTTTTAACCAAATAAAATTATTTTTTTAAGGAAATAGTTTAATTTTCAACAAAGCAGATGAATTTTCAACCAAAAAGATTGAATATCCATGAAAAAAAATTTGACATAAAATGGAATAGTTAAATTTTTGGTTAAAAAATCAATTTTTATTTTTTAAACTAATTTCTATTAAAAAAAAAACAAATTTTTACCAATTATTTAAAAAAAAATAGATGGATTTTCAAACAAATATTTTAACTAAAAAGAACAATAACTAATAAGATGAATTATCAACTGAAAAAAATTTAACAAAAAAATAAAATAATTTAATTTTCAGTTACAGAATTCTTTTCAGGCGAAAAAAATAAATTTTTAAGAAAATAGTTCAAATTTTTAACCAATCTTTCTACTAGAAAGATTAAATAACTATAAGAAAAAAATTCGTTTAATTTTTAGTTTAAAAATTAATTTTCAAAAAGAAAACTAATTTTCAACGAAATTGAATAAATTTTAAACCAAAAATTCAGAATTTCTTTGAAACAAAATAATTTTAAGGAAAAAAAATTCATTTTCAACCAAAAAGGAGAATTAGCCAACAATAAAATAAATTTTTTACCACAAAAGAGAAACAAAATCAGAAGCCGTTGAATTAAACCAAAAAATAAGAATTTTTGAAAAAAAGTTGAATTTACATCCAAAAAATATTCACTTTCTTCCAAAAGAACTGAATTTTTAATTTAAAGTAAAGATCAATTTTTTAAGAGAAATTTTAAGGAAAAAATTCTGTTAAAAAATCGAATTTTAAAAAAAAAGTTTAATTTTTATGTAAATTAATCATTTTGAACAAAATTAATGAGTTTTTAACTGAATTTTAAATCCTTAAAGGAAGTTTTAAGCAGATATATTTATTAAATCAATTGTAACGAAAATATTTTTAAAATATTTAAATTATAAATAAATTTCTATAAAAAAATATGAATTTTCAGTTAAAAAATTTGATTTCCAATAAAAAAATCTAATTTTCCATTAATTTTAAACCAAAAAGGTCCTGTTAATTGAATGTTTCTTTTTTTAATACGTATTGTAATATCTATTCTAATAAATCTAATAATCTCTATTCGCGTCTCCCTTTTGTGCGGCGATTCGCAATTGTTCTACAGACTCCCCTTCGATAACCCCACTACTGCCATGTGGCCCCACTGTCACACACCATTTTCTTCTGTATAAATAATCTAGTATTGTAAAATTATTTATATTTTATTTCCAAATTACTACATTATATGAAAATTATATGAAAAATTTTAATTATAAATAAAGTTCTATAATAAAATATAAATTTTCAGTTGAAAAATTTGATTTCCAATAAAAACATCTAATTTTCCATTAATTTTAAACCAAAAAGATTCTGTTAATTCAATGCTTATTTTTTTAATACGTATTCTAATATATATTCTAATAAATTTAATAATCTCTATTCGCGACTCCCTTTTGTGCGGTGATTCGCAATTATTCTAAAGACTCCCCTTCGATAACCCCACTACTGCCATGTGGCCCCACTACAGCACACCATTTTTTTCTGTATAAATAATCTATTATTGTAAAATTATTTATATTTTATTTACAAATTACTACATTTATATCAAAACTATAAATATTTTCTTCTATGTTTGATTTTCAAAACAGATTTCTACAAGCTTAAATCGAACAAATCGAAGACCAATCATGACTGTAGGTCTCAGAACGATGGGGTTAACGAAGATAACCCGGACTCTTCGTCGTCGTCTGAATGAACGAAATGGTAAGATGATTTATAGCATTATATACTACTATTTTTGTAATAATATTAAGCCTAAATATAATAAAAAATATTTTAAAATAATTATTTTTTGTTGTTGTTAATTTTATTTATTTTTACGTCTTTAAATTAATTTAATTTTTAATATTTAAACAGAAAATAAATTTAAATTAATATTAAATTTGATTTGCAAAAATCAAATTAATGTACATTAATCACAAAAAATGCAAAATTTAATATCAGTTGCTGCAGATGTTGAAGATAACTAATTCCTGTTTAATCGAAGTATAAAGTTCAATGTAAATTTATCTTTTATTCCAAATTTTCTCAAACACAGTTTAAACTCGTTTGATTTAATTTTAAATTCAAAAAATTATTTTGTAACAAAAAGAAAAACAATTTTAAAAGAAAATAGTTGAATTTGTAATCAAATAAATGTTTAACAAATTAAATTTTCAATTAAAAAAATTAATTTAAAAAAAAATTGAAGTAAATAGTTAACTTTTTAGCCAGTACGATTAATCTTCAATTATTAAAATAAATTTTCATGAAAATAGTTCATATTTTAATTAAGAAATTAAATTCTTAACAAAATTTTTTTTTTATTGAATAGATAAATTTTCGACAAAATACGTGTTTTTATATCCAAGTAATTAAATTTTTAACTAAAAACGATCAATTTTCAAAAAAAAATCGAATAGTTAAATTTTCAGTTTAACAAATTGATTTTCTGCACAAAAAAATAATTTTAAATTAAATAGATCAATTTTATTGAATGAGATAAAAGATTAACTAATAAATTTTTTTTAACAAAGCGATCTTGTTACCGAATAGATGAATTTTTAATAAAATACGTTAATTTTTATTCAAATAAATATATTTTCAACTAAAAGTTATAAATTTTTAATAAAAAATGGAATTTAATTTACGGTTAAAAAATAGTTTAACTTTTAGCTAAGAAGTATATTTTTTAAACAAATAATAATATGCGCTGTAAAAAATTTAATAATTAAATTTTTCGCTAAAAACGATCAATTTTTCTACTAAAAATAGAATAGTTAAATTTATTTTAAAAAATTAATGTTCAATAACGGGAAACAAATTTTCAAGAAAATAGTTAAATCTTTAACGAATAAAATTATTTTTATTTAAATAATTAATTTTCTACAAAACGTTTAAAAACCAGAAAATACGAATTTTGAACCAAAAAGTTAATTTTTGACCAAATAGTTTAATTTTTAACTAACCAAGTATTTGAATTTTCAACAGAAAAGATGAAATTTTTTACCAAAAAGGAGAATTTTTAATAAAAAAGTTGAGTTTAAACTAAAAGAAATAAATTTTCAATCAAAAATGAAGTAGTTACATTTTCAGTTTAAAAAATTAGTTTTTAAAACAAAAAAAAAACGAATTTAAAAGAATATAATTAAATTTTAAATTGAATAAATTTTTAATAATTGTGTTCAAATTTCAATCATTTGAATTTTTAACGTAAATAAATTTTAATTTTCAATAAAAAATTGAAGTTAAAATTTCGATTAAAGAAATTATTTTTTGACCAAAAACGCGAATCTTTAAGAAAATAGTTCATCTTTCAACCAGTCAGTTAAATTTTTTTTAAATTTGAATATTCGCTGTAAAAAATTTAATAATTGAATTTTCAACTAAAAACGATGAATTTTCTGCTAAAAATGTAAAAGTTGAATTTAATATAAAGAAAAATTTCAACCACGAGAAACGAATTTTTAACAAAATAGTTCAATCTTCAACTAATAAAAATAATTTAAAAGAGTAGTTTAATCAAATAGTTGAATTTTCTACCAAAAATACGAATTTTTACCAAAATAATTAATTTTTCGAATAAAGAATATAACTTTGTAACCAGATATTTTAATTTTAAACAATATCATTTAATGTTTAACAAAAAATCTAATTTTCAATCAAAGAAGAATTTTCAGTCAAAAGAAAAAAAATTTAAACAAAAGCGTTAATTTTCGACAAAATATTTAAATTTTCAACTAAAAATAATCAGTTTCCATTCAAAAATTAAATGATTGATTTTTAAAAATTTTAATAATGTTTAAATGTTTAGTAATTGAACTTTAAATAAATTATTTAAATCATCAACAAAAAAGAAAAAGATTTTACAAAAAAGAAGAATTTTCGTCCAAATAATAAATAATTCACCTAAAAACGATCAATTTTCAAGAAAAAAAAATAGTTATATTTTTAGTTTTTTTTTTACATTGTCTTGATTAAATATTGATAATTTGACATTGTCTAATTTTAAGTAGGTGAAACTTTAAATTATTTAATTTTGAGCTAATTTATTTGAGAATTCTAGCATTTAAAAAATTTGAAATAATTACAAAATATTATTATTAAATTATTATTAATTTTGAAAACGGTCATGATAGGGAGGAGAACTTCCTACAGTAGATAATGCAACTTACAATAAAATAATTATTTAAGATTAATTTAATTTAAATTTAATTTAAATTTAATTTTATTTAATTTTATTTTTAATTAATTTTAAATAATTTAAATTATGAACACCTAAAGCGTCCTAACTATTAATAAAATTAATTATTTAACGTCCATTATTTTTTAAAATTATTAATTATCCACTGTAGATTGCATTATCCACTTTAACAAAATAATTACGAATAGAAGAGAACAAAGACGTTTTCTGGCTTTCGAAGGCATTGTCAAGATAGGAAAAAAAATTGTTATCAAATGAGCAATTTTTATCGCAACATCTCTTTGTTTGCTCGTAAACAATTTGCTCTAAACAGATATTGTCAGAGATCAGTCACGCCGATTCGTATCAGTAAACAAACAACATTCATTGTCTGATAAACTGATAAAAACAGAAGTGGATTAAACGAAATTCTATCTGCCGATTTTATAAGTAGAGATTATTATTGGCACGTGTAAACGACCTTATGAATCTTGAAATTTATCAGAAAAAATATAATTTCGATAGGGGAGTCTGCCTATAGTGGGGAGCCTGCCTATAGTGGGGAGTCTGCCTATAGTGGGGAGCCTGCCTATAGTGGGGA
>JAAAKG020097765.1:0-16023 GCA_010014905.2 Druon quercuslanigerum
CCCTCCCTACCGAGTGAGTCACGCCTACCCCGAAAGGGAAACGGCTTAATGGTGTAATAATAATAATAATAATAAACAGTTAAATTTGAGCGAAAAAGTGCATCAACAAAAACAGATATTTATTCAATTAAACATTTACATTGTTTTATCGGAAATATAAAATTTCTACTAAAAGAAATAAATTTTCAAACAAAAAATACGATTTTTTAACAAAACATTAAACTTTTCAACTATAAAAGATACTTCAGTCAAGAAAGAAAAAATTTCAATCAAGCTGTTGAGTTATCAAACCAAAAAAGGCAAATTCTCTAGACACCAATTCAATTTTTAACTGGAAAATAAAATTTGAAGCCAAAAAGTTGTTTTATAACCAAATAGTGAAATTTTCAAATAGTTAAATTTTTTATCAAAAAAGAAGGTCGCATTTTCACCAAAATACATAATTTTTAATAAAATGGAATTTTTAACAACATAAAATATCTATTATCAGTCAATAATGGAATAGTTAAATTTTACTTAAAAAATTGATTTCAAATAAAACAAGAAAAAAACTTTTTTTAACAAATTTGAACCAAATAGTTAAATATCTAATTGAAAAAGTTAATTTTCTACCAAAAAAGATAAATTTACAACAAAAAACATAAATTTTCAACGAAAAAAAGATAAGTTCCTAACGAAAAATGTAAGAATTAGTAAATTTTCAAACCAAATAATAATTCAGAACCAAAAATGTAATGCAATATATATAATATATAAAAATATAAAAAATGGTTGAATTTTGTATTGGGTTCTATTAATTCAGTTGCATTTAAGCAGAAAAAAGAAAAAAAAGTTAAAGTATCTATACTAATTATAGCAATCGAAAACAAAAGCAAGGAAAATGTTTTCATAACTGATAAAATTTGATATTTGAATTGATGAATTTTTAACCAAAAATGGTTTTTATTTAAAATTAAATACCAGTTGAATTCAACCTTAAGAGTAGATTATTTAAACAAAAGAATAGAACCATCAACCAAAAAAGATTAATTTTCAACCAAACAGTCGCATTTTTACCCGAAAAAATGAACTATGTACAAAAAATATTATTTTTCGACAAAATACATATATTTTGCAATGATAAAGACACATTTTTATTAAAAAATGAAATCATTAGGTTTGCAGTTAGAAAGACATATTTGGAACTAAAATATATGTATTCTCAATCAAATATTTTAATTTTAAACTAAAGAAATTCATTTTAATATGAAATAATAAATCTTTTAAAAAAATTTTATTTTCAACAAAGTAGTTTAACTTTTAACCAAATAGCTAAATATCCAATCAAAATGTTGATAGTTGGTATTTCAGTCAAAAACATTTTAAATTATAATTGTAAATAGTTGAATGCAATAAAAAACAGGGCTTTTACACAAAATAGTTAAATCCTCAAAGAAAACAGTAATTTTCAACACATTTGAATTTTTAACAAAAAAGTTAGCATTTCTCCCAAGAAATAGGAACTTACTTTTCTACCAAAAAGAATAATTTAAACCCAGCAAAGATAATTATCAATTAAAAAAGAAATAGTTACATTTTTAATTTTAAAAAAATTTTACAGAAAAAATTAATTTTTAACGAAGTTAAATATTCAGTAAAACAAAAGTAATTTTAAATTGAAAATATGTATTCTTAACAAAATAATTCCATTTACAACTAAAAATCTGAATTTTCAACCAAAATGGCCAGAGTTGACATTTCAATCAAAATGTATTTTTTTCTTAAATAAATAACAGTTGAATACAACTAAAACTCAAGACAAGTTTTTAACTGTTAAAGATAAATTATTCAACCAAAAATCAAAGAGTCAAATTTTTAAATAAACAATACTAATTTTCAACTAAAAAATACGATCTCTCGACAGAATCGAAATCTCTCGAAATTGCTTGAAATCTTCTAAAATCAGTAGAAACCTTCTAAATTCGCTAGAAATCTTTTGAAAATTTCTTTCTAAATACGTGGAAATCAATAGATTTTGTAATTCCCTTGAAATATTTTTTAAGCGCTTGAAATCCTTAGAAAATAAGTGCAATCCTTTAAAATATTTTAAAGCAATGATTTGGGCTTGCTATGATAACTCTTAACACATTTTAAAATACTTCGAGAATCCCTAAAATTTCTTAAGTACATTATAATTTCTCAAAGTTTTTCTTTAAATTTTTTTTTATCTTCTTAATGCTCTTTGAATTTAAGAATTTTTTTTAATGTGTCTGAAATCCGTTAAAATAATTTGAATTAATTAGAAATCTCTATAAAAATATTTTTAAATACTTCAAAAACGTTGCAATTTTAAAAACTTTTTAAAACACATAGATATATTTTAAATTACTTCCAAATTTTGAGATATCATTAGAAATCTCAAAATATGAAAGATGAATCCATCGATATTAAAGAGTTAACGTCAATGAATAATTGTTTTTTATCTAATGAAATTAAGTTTTATTCACTTATAAAATTTGATCTTGTGAGATCCGTATTTGCAAGGCTTGTTAAATATTTTGACCGCATAGCTATCACAGTTTAAACTACCAGTAGTTGTGAACAAACTGAAAGATAGCAGCGAAATTTATTTTTAAGTTAAAATGTAATAAATGGAGAAATTTCAGATAGATAAGCACAAATTTTTAAGAAGCATTATTTGTAGATTGAATTATCAAAATTTTTAATTTAAGATATAAAACCCTTTTAAGTAATAAAAGGCTAATTAGGTCTTTAATAAATATGATTGCGAGATTTTCGAGAGCTTTCGATGCATAACTCTTTTCTAGATAGAATAGGATTCAAATAATGATTTATTTCCAATTTAAAAAAGGCAAGCGACTGAAGCTCTTGAGATTCAGTTAAATTCAAATGACACGGCAGTCTTTTTCTATTGAAATCCCACAATTGAAATTGTTTTCCACGAATTATCTTTATTATTAATGACACAATACCACCTGTTCATAGAAATTCTGCTTTTGCAAAAATCAAAGAATTTTGACTTTCATTGTCACTTCTCGCTAGGGAGCATACAAAAGTAGAAACTCATAGGGTGTTAGTCTTTGCACTTTCACAGTATCTATAACAAAACTATGATGCTCTTTGAGGAAAACAGAAAGGGGAATGATCAAGCAAAAATCGAAAGAAAGTGCAATCAATATCAATGGCACACAGTCTATTTGTGGAAGACCGTATGAAAAGGGTCCTTGTGGTCAGTGTGGCGTTATGTATAGGGTCATAAAGCCGGATAAATTCCTGGCATTTTAAGTTCATAACAAACTCTTTAGGTTGAAAAATGAATCGCTGGGGCACGCTTAAAGTAGGAAGTTTGAAAAATCGCTTTTCAAAAAAAGCATGCAAAGTCTAAAGTTGGCGAGTTCTATGAGCGAGCGTGTTATTCTTTTTCCTTGTACACGAAATATGTGCCCACTTCAGGTTGCTTTAGGGACATATTTTCTTGTATCATCTGCCACTCGAACTGAAAATAATAATTTTAACCATGACTTAGAAAATCGCGAATATCTTCTAAACTAGAACTGGCCATAAGGACCCTTTTTATGCAGATGTCCATATTTTAAAAATGACTTTCTCTGATCATACAAAAGGCGCCGCTTATTAATGACATTACCACTTTCAGGCTATTTTTACCCCCTTCCGTTTTCTCCAAGTGACGCAACCCTTGGCAGAAAACGGATTTTATGTTTAGAAATTCTTTTAAATAAAATCAATCTAAAGTTGTTGAGTTTTCAACCAAAAAGTATTTTTACCAAAGAAGAGAAATTTTCAACCCAAAAGACGAAATTTCAACAACAAAGATAAATTTTTTTAGCAAACTGATGCATTAACAACTAAGTAGATGAACTTTCAAGTAAACGAGATATATTTTCGACAAAATATTATAAATTTTAAACAAATATGTAATATGATCTTACAGCCATACTTTTCTTCAATCTAAAAGGGCGAAATTGTAACATAATAGGTGAATTTTTCACAAAAGTATATGAACTTAACAAAATAGATACATAGATGGATTTGCAACAAAAAGATCGAATTTAAAAACAAAAAAAAATAAGTTTCAACCCAAAAACAGTTGCTTTTTGAACTATTGATCTTCAAAAACATAAAGACTATTTTTTTAGAAGGCAGTTGACTTTTCAACATAGATATTCATTTTTAATATAGAAAGATGACTTTTTACCACAGAATACACATTTTAAACAAATGCTTACATTTTCATCCAAATAGTCTGACTTTCAAAACTAAGAAGGTAAAAAATTAACTAAAAATGAAATAATTAAATTTTTAGTGAAAAAAAAACTTCCAAAAAATGTTTATTCTTGAATGAAATAAAAAGGCCTGACTTCTTCACAAATTAGTTGAATATATTCACTCAAAAATATGAATTTTGAATTAAAAGGGATTATTTTCTACCCAAAATGACGGTTTTTCAACAAAAAAGTCCTGGCAATTTATAAGTATGGATACAAATACGGAAAGAAAAGCATATAACTTTAGAGTTCATCCAACGGTGAGTTCATTTAAACTCAGCCATTTTTATTTCTATGATTCATTTTTTAAAGATTTTTTTAAATGTTGAAAAATGCTAATTATCGGAGTAATGTAATTCTAATGTGAAATAATAAATTAGATGATTTCTGAGTTACTTCAGAGAAATAAAAGGACCTGGTTCATTGTGTAGATACAATAACTGTTTTAACGTAATGAAATCCAGTTAATAATATGAGAGGATTAAAAATTTTAATTTTTCTCCATTTTGATACACTTCGCATCTGAACATCGATTAAGATAGATCATTATTCTTTTACATATTTGTTGAAAAGGGGCTCTGAAGTTATTGCAACAAATTTTGACTGTCTTGATCAGAAGAGCGCATGGACTCTAGAAACGTCGACTAATGTTAATAAAGCATCTCGAACATGAACCAGGTCTTTTTATTTGTCTGAAGCAGGTCAGAAAATATCTAATTTATTATTTAAATTGTAACATTTTTAAATGAAATATTTTTTTTTTATTTTTGGGGGTTTTCCCAAAAAAATCCGCTCAAAGGGGGGGGGGGGGGGGGCACAAGAGAGGGAAGAATAAGAGGAACCTCCATACGGTCAATTCTCAAGTCCAAAAATTGATGGACCGCATTAGGGGTGGCAGCAGATTTTATTTCACAAAATTGATTTTATGTGAATTGATATATTTGTATAGAATTTATATTTTCTAATGTACATAATATTTAACTTAAAATTATATATTATCTGCATATCGCAATTCTGTTTTTATTTTATCCGATACTTTATTTTTGCCGATACTGGCGTATGGGGAAACTGCCAAAAAGGTATGAGATAACTACGAAATATGTATGAAAATTTTCCTGTACTGATGTATAGGAAAATTTCCGTCTTTGCATGGGAAAACACCTATCCATGTATGAGAATTTTCCCATACTGAGGCATGGGAAAATGTCCATATATGTATGGGAAAACTCCAATTCATGTATAGGAAAATGTCCATACTTGTATTGGAAAATTCCAATCCATGTTTGGAAATTGTCCAATATTGAGGTATGGGAAAATTTCCATACTTGTATGGGATAATTACTTCCCATACATGTATGGGAAATTTGCCACAAATTTGTCTTACAGTGGAGATTTCAACAAAACAGTTCAATTTTTAACCCAAAAAAAATCAATTTTGAACCAAAAAGTTAATGGAGAACAAGATATTGAATTTTCATCTAATATTTGTTTCAAAAATCCTGGCCCCTCTACATATCACTGAATAACTCAATAAAAAAAATCGCTTATGAAATTGAAAAACATGTCTTTAATCCTCATTTCATTAAGAATAAGTACAGTATTATTTGATCGCGATATGTCCATAACTTTTGATGCAAAATTGCAAAGAAGGTGAAAAAACGGGGTTAAAAGCACCTTTTACAACTTATTCAAGTTTCGACTGTCGTATTTCGTGAAAAAATGTACGAATTGCTTTGAAAAAAATCGAGTAGTTAGCTTGTAGTATTAGTTAGCTTTTTTTAGTATACTCATGAATCTGTAACCAACGAAAAAATTAATGTTTGACCACGTAGTTCATATTCAAATCAAGGTGTTGCTTTCTTAATCAAAGAAGACGAATTCTCAGCGATATAGGTATAGTAGCTCATATTTCCACCAAAAAAGATTTTCATTTAAAATAAAAAGCAGTTCAATTAACAAAAGATCAATTTCTTACAAATAAATTAGGTTTTTTTAACTTTCAATCAAATAATTAATTTGTGACTCAAATAGATGACTTTTTCACAAAAATAATTAGATTCTAAACGCAATAATTACATTTTTAATTAAATAGTAGAAGTTTCTACCAAAGGAGTTGAATTCCAAACCATAAATTTGATAGTAAACCTTTTAATCAAAAGCAATTAAAATATTTTAAAAATTAGTTGGATTTTCTTGTTTGGTTCTATTAAATGTTTTCAGATATAAGCGAAACAATTCGAAAGAAGGGAAGTTACTTAAACACAGGGTAAAAAGAAGAAATAATTAAAAGTGAGGGAAAGAGGAAAACAGGCAAAAGAGTGTCGAGTGTGAAATATGCAAATTATTTTCAAAATTATTAAATTATTAAAGAAATGTACCGTTGCAGGGCCATCTTTCGAAAAATTCGCAAACTTGGTTAAAATGTATCTTCAGTATATTTTCTAAACATGATCTAAGGTCGTAAAGTTCAACTCACCCGCCGCGCCCTCCTCATATGGCCCTCCTTCCCTGTATTAAGCCATAGTTTATTGTAGGACTCCCCTCCCTCACTTCAAATTGATGACATACTTTTGTGGACGGTCCCAAAGAGAAAATACATATTTTTAGACGGAAATATATTTCCAAACCCAATTAATCTATTTGTGAATCAGAATTCCTGAGTTCACATAATAGAGCTACATGGTTATTTTTGAAATTGCGCTGGCTAGGAAGATTATTTAAATCTCATCCACCTGCTATTAGTTCCATAACAGGTATCACGTGGTCTTTAGGCAGTTAGATCCGCCCCTTGAATTTCGGAGCTCAGTAATCCTGGCTATTATGATCCAGCCACCCCCTGATGAATCTGATGTAACGACTATCTTCGGGATCAACACGCCCACCCTGAAGATCAAGGATCAAGGGGGTTGTGGGTTGTGGGCGCAATAAATAAATCAGAGGTGCACAAGAGGTTGAGGTTTGAGGTTGTGATATCCCCCTACTTTCTCTGAAACCACGTGGCTGTTTACAAGGGCTGTAGAATCACACACAAGGCCTCAGCAGGCCTTCTTCATCTTCATGAGAAATAAAAGTATACCATCTTCCTTTGTCATCCTTCGTGAATCTTAAATATAGAGTCGAGAATTTAAACTTGATGGATTCTTGAGAATATACCAAGAGTTTGGATCCGGGGTCAATAGGTCATGGTGAATATGTTTCAACTAGCAATTAGGGGTCATCCGTAAATTGGAAAAAGATTTATTTTTATTTTTCAATTTACTCCCCCCCCCCAGCCCTGTAAAAAATAGTAGCACTGTTCTTTTTTATATAAACAAACATATGGACGTATCCAAATGATAAGGTTTCATTTCATTCGAGTTAGAACTCTGCATTTGGTATCACCGAGATGGAACCTTGTCATTCGGACACATCGATATGTTACATATATAAACAATTATAAAAAATTCCAAAAAAATCAATTAAGTCTGTTATTTTAATCAGCGGCGTAGCCGGGATTTTTTTCGAGAGGGGCTTTGTTTTTTTTTTGATGGGGCTTCGTGTTTATGTTTAGGCAAAGAGTGGGGGAAAAGGCAATTGAATAATAAAAAGCATTAGTTTCAGAGGGGGCTTGAGCTGATTTTAATGTTCACAATGAAAGAATTTAAAAATTTAAATCTATGAAATTGAATTTACAATTTGAAATCTTCAACAAAGAATCTTCAATTGCAAATCTTCGAAATTGAACTAACTATTAAAAAGCATTAAAAAACGCATCATTTACCATTAAACCAATAAAATATTGATGAATCCTGAATAAAAAACCTTAAAAATTGAAGAATTTTCAATTTTCATATTGTAAATCTTCAAAATTTTGCTACATAATATTTTTAAAAAACGTTTAAAATTGCGTCATTTTCAACTATAAGCATTTCTAGTTCATGAATATTCAATCACACATCTTAAAAAATAAAAAACATTCTTAACTAAAAATTAGATAATTTTCTATTCTGTCTTAAATATAAAAAAATTGCAACGTGAACTGTTAAAAATAGTAGAACTTTGGGTTGTAATGAATTGAAAATTAAAGAATATTTAATTTTTTTTAATTGATAATAATAAATTGTGTAATTCTGATAGTTTATATATTCTTTTCAATTTTTAAGATATAGATTTAAAAAGTGTTGACTTTTTAACTTTAAAATCATTCAAATTTAAGAATTTCTATTTGTCTTTGAAACTCAAGAGTTTTTAATTATAAGACTTCATAATTAAACAAATAAAAGTAAATATTCCAAATAAGATGTTTGTAAATTGTACAAGTTAAAAATTGAAGAATCTTCAAGGGCAAATAATTTTTTCATGATCTTAAACTATAAATAATTAAAATTTTAAAAGTTGGCGAATTTTTAATTGTAAATATCTTAAAAATGTCGAGAATCCACAAAAGCTTGAATAATGGATAACATAAGCATACTTTCTGTATTTAACCAAAAATAGCCTAAAACTAATAAAAATATTTTTCAATAAAAAAAGTTTATTGAATAAAAGACATTTCTTTAATTCAAAGAGTCTTTCTATAAGTGTTTATTTTTTTTAAATCATCTTCTTGCGATATAAAATCCTAAATTAGCCTAATTCATTTTTCCCCCTTTAATTAAGCCATTTTAATATTTATTTGTATTTATGATTATTAAATTACTTGGATTATTATAGTTGAATTTTCATGGCAGAAAGACTAATTATCAAAAAAATATTAATTCTTAACTGAGCAGTCGCATTGACTACCAAATAGTTAAACTTATATACTGAATGTATTTATAATAATAATAATAATATAAAAGATAAATATGTATAAAACTAGCTAACTGAATCTAAGGGTATATTTAGTAAATATTGCGAAGAAACTATACAAAAATAATTTTTCATTCATATTTTTTTTTACAGAATGATGGAACAATATTAAGATGCTTGTTTCGAAAATCGAATTTAAGGCATATTTTTTTTTTTAATTATTTGTCCGAAGTAATCGAATAGACATCAACATTTATATAAATTAAATACAATATCTAATTATACCAAGATTAAAGTCTTAATAAAGCTTTAACAATAAATTTATAATACTTAATAAACTTTAACGTAAACTCTTATTAGTATTATATTATATATTATTAGTAAATTATTTTAATTATTAGAAAGTGAAAATCCATAAAAATCAACGCGTGTGTGCAATTTATTTCAACTGTGTAAAAAAAGTTTAATTAATAATTTCCACTTAATTTATATCCAATGATTTCCTCAACTATTTATACGAACTTTCATGGAATCTTATCATTTTAATGGATTTTAACGAATTTCTATAGTACTTTAGTAATTATTAAATTAAATTTTATTTTGCATGATTTGTACGGATTTCAACAGTTTTAAGAGACATGAAGGAATTCGAAAAATTTCCAAGGATTTGAAATACTTTAAGTTATTTTAAATAAAGTGTCTCGTCATGCAGAAATTCGAGATGAGTAAGCAAATATTTTTCACAAGTTTTACTCGTCGTACCGAAATTTCAGGGTAGTCCATCCCCTTTTCCAAATCTGCCAATTTCTCAGCATTTAAATGCAGCCTAATTTAATAGAGTACTAAGAATTTCAAGATATTTCGTTGCAAAAATGTTTCGAACTCCTAATACTTCAAAATTTTGTTTTTAATATTGTAAAATAAAAATCTCATTTAAATTTAAAATAGGAATTATAATTAGAATGAAGGTAGTTTTAGAAGAGGAAATATTGTTGATTTTTAGAACAATTTAAAACAAATAAAAATTGTTTAATTAACCAAGCATATGTTTCCTCGGGCCTTCGTATATCACCTTGACTGGAATTTGAACTACCTAAGTATATCAATTAAAAAAAAATATAATAGCAACAAAATTTAAAAATTATTTAATGATAAAAAGATTGTTTTTTCTTTTCTGAATGTAAAAATAAATAATCCTCTCCGCCCCTTTTTTCACTCCTTTTTGATGAAAAATTAACCTACTTCCCCTTTTTAGAGTTTCGTAGCCCCGGTCAGAAACACTTTTAGTTTCGGTCCATCTGTCCGTTGTGCTTTTGTCCGTGAAGGGAAAGTAAAGGGAAATGAGTGGCAATCAGGCTAAGTAGGGCAAAATGAGAATAAGGGGAAGGAAAATTAAGGGGTAATGATAAGAGTGAAATAGGGGAAGTGAGGGGGAATAAGGCTAGAAAAAGTTGGAGAGAGGATGGGAAATGGTATAAGTGAAGGTATGAAAGAAGGGGTATTTGGGGGAAAGTTGAGGGGATATCGAAGGAGAGTAAGTAGAGGAAGTGTGTTGGTGGGGAAGTAGCGGGAGGAGAGGAAGTAATAGAAAATAAGGGAAGAGGAATTTCTCGAAGTAAGGGGAAATAAGGGAAGAGAGAGTAGGAGAAGTGACGGTGAATGAGAGCAAGGGTATTAGGGAAGTGAGGTTAAATGTGACGTAATAAGTAAGTGACGGGAAATATATGAAAGTAAAGGAAAAGAGGGGAAGTAACAAAAATGATTAGAGATTAGAGTGAGTAGGGGAGGGGAAGTGGTAGCTAGTAAGGTTTGTATGAGAAGGGGTGTGTTCGCTGGAGGGACCGGGAGAAGGGGTAATAGAGGAGGAAGGGGAGGAAGAGGAGGAAGAGTGATGGAGGCTTAAGTGAGGGGAGATAAGGTGTTTTATATTTAAAAAAATAAAATTGTCTTCAAAACTTTATTTTTAAAATAAAGAAATCGGAATAGATTCAGAGTACGGAATTCTAAATTCTGAAAGCAGCTTGTAACTGCAATAAATGTCAAACACTTAAGATGTTATAGGTTCTACTTTATGGACTTGATCCTGTTTTCATCTGCTCGACAATAGAAATAAAATCCTTGAGTTCTGGATCTAAAAGGATACGAAAGAAGGCGACGGTCAATTCACTGGAGGTTAAGAACGAAGGTTCCTACAACGAAGTGACGTTCATGTGGGAGGACATTATCTATATTCTATACCATGGTGTTGCCATTGGGACATCACTACGTGGTCCCAGCATGACTCTGTATTATTTGGCGTTGAACTCACGCGCCGGTCCCCATGACGCGGCTCCAAGTCGTTAGCCACCATTCAAAATCACCTTAAGTCCCATCAAGTAGCGACTATTTTGTCCTGCAACGCCCATGGAATTATTTTAATTCGACCGACTCACAGGCACACGACTTCAGTCGCCAAGAAAATAGTACAAGGTTTGGTAGCTCCGCTTTGATTCCTGTCCCTATTTTTTATTCAATCAAACACAAATCAAAGAAGATTAGGGGGCTTCGTCACAGGTCATAACATAAATATTGAACTCCTCAGGGTGACGTCACAAATATTATCCCCCCCCCCCCCCCCATCCTTAAACCCAACATTTGTCTTTGATTTCATTTGTTAAACGCTTAAAATAAAACACAAGACATAATAACATAAACATAATCTTTTAACCAATTTCACAGCCCGAAATTTCATCTCAAAACAGGGAAAATAAGACGAATTTTCCGGGAAAATTGGGCGTAAATTCTTTTACATAAAATTTATCTGAATAAAAATAAGTATAATTTAACTCAATATGAAACGCTTAAGATTTCTACTCAAACTGTATTATATTTTAAACAAAAGAGTTGAATTTTCAAATAAAAATGAATAATTTTGTATCAAAAGAGATGAAAATTCAACGTAAGCTTTTCTACCTAAAAAGACGATTTAAAAAAAAGAGCATTTTTAATCATAAAAGAAGAATTTTCAACAAATCAGTCGGGTGTTTGAACAAAAAGCTAACTTTTGTGAAGAAAAATTAAATTTTCAAGAAAATAATTAAATTTTACACAAAGTAGTTAAACATTAATCACGTAGTGAAAAAAATTAATCATCAATCAAACAGTTGCATTTGCAAAGAAATAATTTAACTTAAAAAAAAGGCAAAAGTAAAAAATAAAAATGTGTATTTTAAAGCAGTAGAACTTAGCCCAAAAATATGAATTTTCAACGAAATTTGTAAAATAAAACATTGATGTTCAATTTTTTGTTCAAAAAATCGTTTTTCAACCGAAAAAAGACAAATTTTCCAAAAATATAAAAAATTTTAACCAAAGAGATGAAGCTTTAAATGATAAAATAAATTTTTAAGAAATTAGTTTAATTAAGTGATTGAATCTTAAATCAAAAAGATTAACCTTCTACTAAAAAATATGAAGTGACAAGAAAATACAAATTTTTTAAACTAAATTAATGAATTTTCAACGAAAAATGATCAATTTTCAACCAATAACGGAAAAGTTTCATTTTTACTTTGAAGAAGTAATTTTAAACGAAAATAACGATTTTTTAACCAAATAGTTCAATTTTCAGCTAATAAAATGAATGCATAGTAAAGTATTCCTAATTGATGAATTATCAACCAAAAAAGGAAAATTTTGAATCTAAAGGTTAATAGTTGACAATACAACAAAAAAAAGATCAATTTTCAGCAAAAATGTTTTTTTAAATGTTTTGTTAAGAAAATAAATTTGCAACTGAAAACCAACAAATTTTTAACAAGATAGTTAGATTTTTAACCTAAATAATAAAAATTTTAACCAGAAGAGATGAATTCTGTACCAAAAATGTGATAGTAGACTTTTCAAGGAAAAGAATTAAGTTACAACGAAAAATAGTTGGATGCTTTTATTGGGTTCTATGATTTAGACCAAAAAAATCCTTTAAAATAGGGGGAAAAATCAGACCACTTATTACTACTTTTTCAAGCAATTGAAAAAATTCTCATTCACAACTATATTATTCAATTTCAAAATCGTTTTATGGGTTAATCTCTGCCATCTACGTCAAAAATCGTCATAAAATCTGTTACATAAATTATATATTGCACATAATTTTTGAATCACCCCTTAGAGAATTTTTGCGTCGATTTGGCCTCAGTTTAAATATTTAAACAAGCACGTTCGGAAAATGTTATATTTATTAAACAATTATCTAGAAATTAAATTACTTATTTGCCTTAAAAAATAAGTTCAAAAGAAAGCTTCATAATTTTAAAAAATGGTACCATATTAAAATCTTACTACTTCGTGGAATTTCTACTGTATACATAATAATAAAAAAATCAGATAACATCGCTCCATCTAGAGAACAACCTATAGATTAATTTAATTCCAGGATCTGAAATATCAAAAATTCTCCCTGTGCCACTTGTTTCTGGTTTATCGAACATGAATAACGATCGGCATTTTTGATGGACGGTCAGCCGTTCCCTTTTTGACCTCATGGGGTAGCCATAACCAGGAGACCACATTTTTACGGTTGCACCCATAGGAGATCTGTCTCTGAAATAAAATGTTTCTTTTTTTTTAAATAACGTCTGCAAGCGTCGCGGAAAGGCTTTTGAAATTTATGCAGACTTCCCTGCACGCTGGGGAAATTTAAAGCCGATACGTTGAACGTTCGTCGCTGCTTTATGCCTCGTAAAACACAACCCAGCGGGAATTTTTAATTCCACTCGTTTCCCCACAGTATTGCGCCACAGAATTCGAATCGACGATTGGCAACTTCAAAATAATCCATTAGATTTGACTTGATAGTGATTTAACTCGCTTGAATCTAATTCCCACTGCACTTGCTCTTTCTTTCTATAGTTCTTCTTCCTCAATTTCTATCTAGATTATTTTGAATTAAAAAAAATTTTAAAAGAAAATAATTAGATAAACGTTGACATATATTTAAATAGCTCTGATACACTTTTTACCTATAGGGGAGACTCCACGGAGAAATATAGATATTAAAATATTTGGTATTTTTTTTATTATCTTCTATTCAAAATACAAGATTTTAAAGGGCAATATCTGCACATATTATTGAAGTATAAAACGTGTAAAATTAATAGTTAATATCGGAGATAATTCCACATTTTTGTAAAAAATTCATGATTTTGGTTGAAAAATTATTCTTTTGTTAAAAATCATATACTTTGTTAAAAATTTAACTGTTCTGTAAATAATTAATTTTAATGGCTTAAAAATTCAACATTTTTGTTGAAAATTAATGTATTGTCTTGAAAGTTCGTCTTTTTGGCACAACATTAATTTTCTTTGTAAAAAATTGATTTTTTTGTTGAAAGTTTAACCACTTGGTTATAGACCTCTTCGTTTGAAAATTTAACTCTTGTCGAGACTTACAAGACTCGTTTGCATTTAGTATTGAAAAGTTTGAAATCTTTTATTAAAAGTCATTCAAAATCTCGAACATATTTTTTCGTGTGGTTAACACATGGAATTTAGAGTTTAGATCAATGAAAATGACTGATTGGATTATTAAAATTTACTAGTTATTTAGTTTAAAGTGGCTCATTGAATAAGTGAAAATTATTGAATATTTTATTCAAAATGACTGATCAAACAAAGACAGTTACAGATTAGATTATTCAAAATTACTGATTGCTTTCAGTGTAAGTTACTTTTTGCCGTTTTTATTAGTGGAAAATATATCTTATTGGTTAAAAATTCATCAGTTTAGTTTAAATTTCGTTTTTTTATAGATGAAACAAAAATTTTCAACTAGAAATTTAACCATTTGAAAACTGATCTTTTGAGTTGACAAAAAATTTTTTTTTTTTTAAATTTTTCTTTTTGGTAGAAAATTAATGGTTTTCACTGAAAATTCTTCTTTTTCGTTCAACTATTATTGTTTGGTTGGAAATGTAATAATTTTGTTTAAAAATTCGTGTTTTGATTAAAGTTTAATGTTGTGAATTGAAATTTAAACTATTTTATTTTTGTTCACAAATTTATCCTTTTTTAGTTAAAAATTCAACTCAATTATTTCGTTGGGGATTAAACCTTTTTTCGTGAAAATTAGTTTTTTCGGTTGAATTCCACTGCTTTTAAAAATTAGAAAATAAAATCTTTTCTGGAAGAAATGATGCATCAGTAATCGTGACGCCAATTTTTTTTTATTTGAACAAATTAAAATTCCAATTTGATTCTATAAAATTCAAAAAATAAATAGATTGACCAATTTCACTGATTTATGGATGTAAAAGGCCTATTTGATAACTTAACAATTGACTCTTTTTTCATTCTTGATTGAAAAATATTTCTTGTTTGAAAACTAAACTATTTCTTTAAAATTTTATCTCTTTTTGTGGAAGTTTATTCTCATTTTGTTATAAAATTAAAAATACAATTTCTTTGGATCATTATTTAACTATTTTGTTTAAAGCTCGCCTTTTATGGTTGAACTGTACCGTTTTTAATTTAAAAATACTTTTTTTATATCGACTATTACATTTTTCTCTAGGAATTAATATTTTTTGTATTGAAAATTCAGGTACTTGCTAGAACGTTGGAGTAGTCTTCCAAAAATTCATTTTTTAATTTTACTTTTTAATTAAAAACTCATCTCTATGTTTGTAAATTGAACTATTTGTTGAAAATTCGTTGCTCTTGGTTAAAAATTAATGTTTTTAACTAGAAATTTAACCGTTTTATTTCTGGTTGAAAATAGAGCTATTTTAGTAAAAAATTCGAATTTGACTCTATATGGACAATTTTATTATGGGCGAATTTTATCATACGATACTTTTTCAATTCGAGAATTATTATAATTCAAGAGTCTTCGAATTCGAATTCGCGATTTTTGTAATTCAGGAGTGTTATTATTAGGTACTCTTCCTAATCGGAAATTGTACTGTTCGGAAGTTTTAGTATTCGGAAT
>JAAAKG020097776.1:0-16023 GCA_010014905.2 Druon quercuslanigerum
TATATATGCATATATGTATGTATGTATGTATGTATGTATGTATGCATGTATGTATGTCTGTCTGTCTGTGAGCACGATACCTTTCGAAAAAATCAATAGATTGGATTGGCCTTTGGTATACTCTTTTAGTGTCTCAAATCAAAGGTCAAGATCGTTAGCCACCTATTTTGGATAAAAACTCAAAAAGTGAGTACATTTTGTAAATTTTTGAGACCACTTTTTTCAAGATTTGAAAACTCTATGTACAGTTGTGAGTATCACTCGAAAAGACTAACAATTTATGAAAACGACATTTTTCGATGAAAAGACAATTACCAGAGTTATAGCAGTTTCAAAATCCAAAAAACAAACGAAAATGAACATTTTAAGCGAAACGACGCACGATATCAAAAAAGTCAGGAGGTGCAAAACTTTGGTTTTTGAAAGCTCTACAAGATTATCATAATAACTATTTGAACTTCTTCGAAAAATCGAAAATTCAAATTTTGACCACAGAAAACATAATAAAAAATAGAATATTTTACCAATTTCTTATGGGCCACTTTTTTAAATAATAATTTTCTCAGGGTAGCTGCGAATAAACATTAGTGAACAATAAAGAATAAATTATAAAATCATGTTAATGGACCAAATTTGTACTTTATTTTGAAATATCTGAATAAGCAGTCCCAGGCCGAGGTAAAGAATTTAATATAATGAATTTTTAAAGTATTTTGCAAAGTTGATATAATATTTAATGTAATATCTAATGTAATAGATTTTTTTGTGTATTTATACATTAATTACACGTTACATTCTCATTGACAATGTGATGTGAAAGCGTATATCATTTAAATAATTATTTGAACATTTATTATATGTATATGTTCGAAAAACAACTTAGGTAATATTTTTCCCATTTTTTAGGTAGTTGGAAAAAATCTTTCTGATTGTATAATTTATTAGAAAGGTACAGAAATATACGCTGAAGTAAAAGAATTTCCTTCTTCATTTGAAAGCAAATACAAATTTAGTAATTTGTACATGAAGAACATATAACACGGATCGCAAAGCGCGCTCAAACTTTTGGTTTTCTATTATAGGATGAACAGAAACGAGCGTGGAGCGCGAGGTTTACATATTTTTGAACTAAATATCGAGATCACGCAAAGCGCGAGTGTCTTGATGAGATGAGAGTCTGTTTCTTATGGTTGACAGAACCTTAATTAAATTAGTTCTTCTCTTTATGTAAAAGTGACGTAATTGAACCAAAAGCATGTCATAACGATGAAGCTAATTGAAAGAGTATTAGCGCCCTAAGCGCGCCCAAACTTGCGAGCGATTCGAGCCGCGCGCGAAGCGCGCTAAGAGATTTTTTATATTATAATTAAAAATAAAAACAAGAAATATATTTCGAGCTATTATTTGTATTTATTGAATCTTGGAAAGAACAGTCAAAAATCAGTAATTAATTGGAAAAAACACACACATAAGGATATTGACCCACTTCTTAATCTAACTGGACCATAATCATCTACGGGCACATCAATTAACTAAAAACAATTATTTTAAGCCAACTCAGAATTAAAGCAAAACACTATATGAAACTACTTTTGATTTGTATATTAGTTCATTCTAGAGATAAATGCCGGCCACTGAAAAAAATTTCCGGTCATTTCCCGACTTTTAACCGGTAAACAAAATTCCCCGTCTTTTTCCGGTTTCCCGGTCAGGCAGACATCCTGATTATTTGCAACTCAATATTATTAGCTGCTATATAAAGAGCGACAGGGAAACGTGTTTGAAACAGTGAATTATTGATAGCCTAGTCTCAATATCCACTCAGGGATGGTAATTACCGATAATTTATATCGTTCTGGTATCATAGAGCATGAATAATTAGCAAATGAAATTAGCACGAACCTGAACCATTCTGGGCAGTTGTCTGCCAGTGACAAACTGACCATTGAGATCGATGACCATGAGGGTTCTATCTCTGAGCCACCCTGCTTTCAGACCAAGAGGGGTGCATTCCATTTCGGTCATTCGAACAGGACCGAGGGATTTCACCGGAAAACAGATTAAATCACTGAGGTCCCCAACTTTTCGCCATCGAGAAGGGGGCTGGTCTTTTTGCCTACGAGTCCACCACCACCAAATGAAGAAACCTGCCGTACCGGCACCCACAGCCACTGCTGTCACATATGCCAATCTGGATCTATCTGGAATAAATGGGTAGAAATAAGAAATCAACATCCTGTCCCGAGAAAACTACTGGCTTTAATTCGAATTTAAAAAAATTAGTTTCACGATCTAATAGTACGTGGCTCAATCTATACTGCCTTGTACATTAAGTATTTTACATTCGCCGAATAAGAAAGAAAAATCATACAAATATGAATGCAAAAATTTCATCTGGTCACAAGTCCCTGAATAACTTTTCATATAGTGGAATCTTTATTTCTTTAGGTATCGCACATTTAATATTTTTTTAACGGATACACTGAAACCTGGACTGATTTACGGTTTCGGGCATGGCTTGCTCTGGCCTTGATACTATTTCCAGGGAATCGAAACGTAAACTGGCGGGGCCGCATGAATCATTTATGTTCTATTTGGAAGCATGATGCAAACTGCGAGGGCCATCATTTCTAATAATATGGTAAATCCGAGGTAACTAATTGCACGTCCCAGTGCATATCTTTTATAATAGAGCAGAAAATTAGAAAATAAAGTTTATAACAAGTTTAACATTTATAACTGTAGTATACAATTTTATTTTTGAATATCCTCACAATTAAATGTTACCCGGTCACATGTACCTACTATCACTCTAAGAAATTTTTCGAGGATTTTTCGGGAATGTGCGTGAAGCTGATAACTCTAACATTTTATAAATTTTTCTGAATATTTCGTATTAAAAACTTCGGAAAAACTTTGGGAATTTCCTTAAAAGTTAGGGAATTTTTTCTAACAAACTGCAGTAAAAACTCAGTAAAATTTCGAAAAATTAAATAAAGAGATTTTTTTTAACTCTAGGGAAAATTCATAAAAAGTTCAGGAATTTGAGAATTTCCTTCAAAGCTAGAGAATTTTTTCTAACAAACTGCAGGGAAGATACCGTACAAGATCGGGGAATTAAATAAAAAGAGATATTTTTTTCAACAAAACCTAAGTAAACTTCATAAGAAGTTCAGGAATTTTGGGAAAAATTTGGGAATTTTCTTAAAAGTTAGCAAATTTTTCTTAACAAACTGCAGCAAAAATTCCGGAAAAGTTCGGTAAATTAAATGAATTTACCTATTTTTTTCGAACAAACTCTAGGTGAAGTTGAAAAAAAGTTCAGGAATGTGGGAATTGCCTCCAAAGTTAGAGAATTTTTCCTAACGGCTTGCATGGAAAATACCGTAAAAGTTCGGGAAATTAAATGAAGTAAGCTATTTTTTTCTAACAAATCGTATGTAAAATTCAGAAAAGGTTCAGCAATCCCTTTAAAGTTATGAAGTTTTTCCGTATAGACTATATGGAAAATTTCTCAATCAGTGAATTTATTTCAAAATTTAATTTGACGCGGACCATATACCAGAGAGTCAAATTTACATCCATAGTTAGATATCTTTAAACCTAAAATTTATATGCATACCTTAGTCAACTAAATATTATTTTCTAATATATAAAAACATGTCCTGTAGTTAAACAAACAGAAACTTCGTTGAATTAAATAAATATTTTTTACAATCTGCGTATAATTAAAGAAAAAGTAATTATATTTTCAATAAATGCAATAAGAAATGAAGGTTGAAAGTACAGAAATATATAAGCAACATTTTTCCGAAAATATTTTTATTACGGACAAAGTTCTTTAAAAAAAATCATTTTTAATACAGTAATTAAATAAATTTTTCAATTTAAATTTGCGTTCAACTTATAACTTAAGACGGTAGTACTTTTGATATTAAAAGTTCAAATTTACAGTTGATTTGAAATTCATAAGAAAAATTTCCAACTTTCATATGGTTTTTTTAACTCGCAAACATTTTTTGTCGGAAATTAAAGAAAATGATCTATTTCATAAAAAGAAAGTATTTTCTCTAACAAAATTAAACAATATTTCATGTCGAAAAATAGAAAAATTTCCCGAATTTATTGAAAGTACATACATTAAAAAAAATGTTCTTTATTTTTTTCGCTATTGTATATTTAACATTTTTTAATGAGTATGTGTCTTCATAATAGAACAAATAATTAGAAAATAAAATTTATAACAAGTTTTATTTTTATCACTGTAGTATACAAAACGGGTTTTTGAATTTCTCCACGTGATAATGTCACGAAGTCATATGACCATTTTTGAAAGATTGTTTTAACCAATGAGTTTGAATTTCAAATTTAAATTTATTGCTGAACGCACATTCTCGACTATATTAGATAATTTGCATAAAAGAGGATTACTTTGTCAAGTAGCTTCATATTTTTAAATAACTGTTTTGAATTCTAAAAAAAATTCTAAAATAAAATGAAGCTCAAAACTCTCGAAATAGAGAACGTTTGAAATAGAAAATTCCAGAAATTTAAAAATTGCTAACAATGAAAATTTTCCAATTATAAATAATTCTCAAACTTAAATTTCCAAAATTATAAAATATGCGAGTCTATAAATATTCTAAAATAGGAAAATTTACAAATGATAAAATTACTTGATCTTATCAATTAAGACATTGTTTTTGTATTGTATACATAAGAAAAAAAATTTCTTTTTTATCAATAATGGAATTTTTTAACTCTTTAGATTGCAAAATTTAATCATTTGGACATTTTTCTCTGCGGAAAATTGTATAGATTCTGATATTTTATAAACTGACAATTTTATTTCGGAAATTATTTAATATCAGGAATTTGGAAATTAGATAAAATTATAAATTGCCGGCAATTTTCCAATTCAGACATTTCTCACTTTCAGGAATACTCTATTTCGAATATTTTATTTTTATATTTAAATCACTTTTCGGGATTTTTAGTCCCCCCTAAAGTTTTAGATCTATAAAAATTGATGATTTCTGAGGAAAAAAGCAGATATAAAGATAATAACGAATCAAAAATCGCATACCCTTTTTGTTTACGATACCAAGCAACAACATATGCTGACAAAGTTTTAAGTCTTGAATTATAAATTTTAAAATTGTTAATCTTTTTTTTAACTATATAATTTCAAAATAGATTCACATTTATATATTCATGACGATAATATTCCAAATTGTTCCAAATTTAACAAAATTTATAAACAAATGGATCAAAATAAAATATTAAATATCTAAATCAATGATGAAAAATATGCAATTTCAATTTCAATACCATATAATTTAAACAATTTAAAATTATAGGACCTTCAAAATAAACAATTAAAAATTAATACGTATGGACCAGTCAAAAATTTAATATAAGATTATAACGTGAAGTATTCGATATTGTACGATTTAAAATTATACAACTTCAAAACTTATAATTACAAAATTTGCAATGCCCGAAAATGAAACAGTTTCGAATTTAAAGCATGAACAATATAAAAATTTGAAATTAAAAACATTTAACAATATATAGTTTTAATTTAAAAGAATTATGTTTTCATTAATTTCAAGTTTCTTTATATTGTTTACGTCGAGCAAATTGATAGTGCATGATTTTTAGATAAAATTTCATGCATTACTTCTTACTTCTTTAATGAAAAATGTATTGAACACTTGTCTGCTGTCTGCATTCTTGTGGCTACTGATAAGATTAGAAACGACAGTTATTTATGTACTGTTTACAGTTTTCGAGATAATATAACAAAACTGAATGACCCTATAAGTAGGTTTAACTTGAATTTGCTTTTAGGGGCGATTAAAAAATCCCGAAAAATAAAATTCCCGACATTCTATAATTCCCGAACACTAAAATTACGGAACACTAAAATTCCATACCGATTAAAATATTACCAAATTTAAAAATTCCCGAATAGTAAAATCCCCCAAGAGTAAAATTCCTGAATAATAAGATTTTTAAATAATAAGATTCCCAAACAAAAAATTCCAGACAGATTTAAAATTTCCTTATAGTGAAATTTTCGACACTGTACAATTATTGAACAATAAAATTCCATACAAAAATATTTTCGAACAATAAAATTCTTGATAGATTATGATATTACCAAATTTGAAAATTCCCGACACTGTAAAAATCCCAACACTGCAAAATTCCCAAAAAATAAAATTTCCCACAGTTTATAATATTACTGAATTTAAAAATTGCGGAATACTAAAATTCTATACAGTTCAAAATATTACCAAATTTTAAAATTTCCGAATAGTAAAATTCCCGACACTGTAAAATTCCCGAAGTATAAAAATTCCTGAATCATAAAATTTCTAAATAATAAGATTCACAAACAATAAAATTCCCGACACTTTATAATATTATCAAAATTGAAAATTTTTTAATAGTGAAATTTTCGACACTTCACAATTATTGAACAATAAAATTCCATACAAAAAGATTTTCGAACAATAAAATTCTAATATTCTAATATTACCAAATTTAAAAATTCCCAAAGAGTAAAATTCCTGAATCATGAAGATTCTAAATAATAAGATTCCAAAAAAAAAATTCCAGACATTTTATAATATTATCAGATTTAAAATTACCTCATAGTGAATTTTTCGACACTGTACAGTTATTGAACAATAAAATTCCATAAAAAAAAAGATTTCCGAACAATAAAATTCTCGGTAGTTTATAATATTACCAAATTTGAAAATTCCCGAATAGTAAAATTCCGGACACTTTAAAAATCCCAACACTGCGAAATTCCCGAAAAATAAAATTCCAGACAGTTTATAATATTACTGAATTTAAAAATTGCAAAATGCTAAAATTTTGTACAGTTTAAAATATTAACAAATTCAAAAATTCTCGAATAGTAAAATTCCCGACACTGCTAAATTCCCGAAGAGTAAAATTCCTGAATCATAAAATTTCTAAATAATAAGATTCCTAAACAAAAATTCCAGACACTTTATAATATTATCAAATTTAAAATTCGCTAATAGTGAAATTTTCGACACTGTACAATTATTGAACAATAAAATTCCATAAAAATTATAAAACAGTAATAATAAAATAAAACAGATTATAAAACAGTGTTTAATTGTTTAAATTCGGGAATTTTATTGTTAGGGAATTTCCTAGTTCGGGTGTTTTATAATTCAGCAATTTTCTTTTGCAAATTTTATTATTCGGTAAGTTTCAATTCGATAATATTATACACTGTTTGAGAATTTTATTACTCGGAAATTTTTTTATTTAAGGATTTTATTATTCGGAAATTTTATTATTCGGGAATTTTTTATTCTGATATTTTATGAGTCGTTCGTATTACAAGCTGTTCGAGAATTTTATTATCCGAGAATGTTGTGATTTGGAAATTTTATAATTTGTGAATTTTATAATTTTATTATTTGGGAACTTTCCAATTCCGTAATATTATAAACCTTTGGAGAATTTTTTTATTCGAGATTTTTCTTATTCGGGAATTTCATTTTTTGAGATTTTTTAGTAGTTCCAATATTGTAAACTGTTTGCTAATTTTTCTATTAGAGAATTTTATCACAGGAATATTTTATACTAGCGAATTTTATCATCAGGGAATTTTAAAATTTGGGAATTTTATTATAGGGGAATTTTACAATTCGGGAATTTTATTGTACAGGAATTTTTCAATTGGGGAATTTTTATCATAGGGGAATTTCATAACTCGATAATTTTATTATTTCTGAAGCTTCCAACTCGGGTATTTTCATTCTCGGGTTATTTCAGTCCTCCCTCCTTTTTCTTATCAAATAATGTTTTTCAATTATTTACTTACACACAACCCATTTGTATTTATGCCCTTAAATCTTCATAATTCCTATTTAAAAAGCTCTATTTTTTATAATATTTCCTAAAAAAAATATTTTTTTCCACCTCAGACAGAATGCCGGAAGAAAATGACCTACGATTTTAACATACCGAGCCTCTTCAGTACTTAGTCCCTGTTCCTGAACGATGCACATGAGTCTTTCATTATTACGGGTTAAGAGCATAAATAAGCTGGAATGTTCGTTTTCATTTCGCTTACGCTCCATACGTTCAAAAACTTCAAGGATAAAATTGTAGCATTAACATTATAATAATGTTTAAAAATAAAGTGCACAAAAAACTATGAAGAAATAAAAATGTCATGAATAAAAATCACAACAACAAAAAAAAAGGGGGGGGGGGAATATCGTACTGAACTTTGTCACCGCATCTTGACGCTAGTTGCACAAAAAATAATCGCAGTAATGTAAAACCACTACAAAGTAGACTATTTTCTTATCCGTGAGATGTTCGTTTGTCATGACCCCGGGAAATAAATAACTGCATTTACTGTAAAAACAATCTTGAGAAAAAGAGGTAATTTTTTCCATAAATCAAATGCTGATAACAAGGTAAAAAAATATTCACAGTTTATTCCTAGAATTGTAAAATGCTCCTTAATCTTCTTATGCTGGAATACTATTTTTTTTCTTGATTAATTTTTTCATGTTTCGGGATATTAATCAATTACACAAGATATTATCATTATAAATATTATCATTATATATTTTTTAATTTTATTTGCTCATTTTTCTTAAAAAATTTAGAAATATAATTTTTCTAAGATTCTTAGGAAAATTGAAAAAAAAATGTTGAAGCTTTCAAATATTTCCAAACAAACTTTCAACAAAAATGTTAATTTTCAAGCAAATATTTAAATTCTAAAAAAAAAAATTAAAATCCCTTATTGGTATTTTAAACATAAGCATTTTTTTATTTCAGATAGAAACATTTGAACTCAGGAAAAAGAAACGATTTTTCAACAAAATAGTTGAAACCTCAACCATAAGAGACTATTTTTAATCCAATTGCATTTTTAATCATAAAAGATTAAATTTGTACCATAGAGAGACAAATTCTGTACAAAATATTAAGATTTTTGAACCTAAATTTATGAATTTTGTACCCAAGTAGTAGATGATTATTTTACCCAGAAGATTAACCTTCAACAAAAAAAAATCTTTACCCTATAAGTTTTCATCATTTAACCAAGCATTTAAATTTTCATCCAGAAAGATAATTTCTAGACAAAAAATGTAATTTTTGATATTTCATTCATTTTGAAATAAATACCGGCCAGTTTGCCCGAAAAAGACAAATTTTCAACAAAATAGTTTAATCTTCAATAAAAACAAATTGAATTTTCTGCACACTGTAACTGAGAAGATGAATAATCAACCACGAAACTTAATTTTAAATAATGTAGATAAACTTTTAGCGACATAGTCGATTTTTAGAGAAAAAAAGGAAATTTTCGACGAAAAATTTAATAATTCATATATAAACTAATTTTGTTTTATTTTAATCAAAAACAGTTTAATTCATAAATAACATTTTTAACCAAATACATGTATTATCAACCAAGGAAATTAATTGTTAGGTAAAGTAATAAATGTTCGAAAAAAATATATTTTTAAGAAAGCAGTTAAACTTTTAACCAATTAGTTCATTCAAAAAAAGAGACTTTAATTTACAAACCAAGATAGTTGTATATATCTTTAAAAAAATACGAATCTTTAAATAATAATTAAATCCTCAAAAAAAAATAGATTAATTTTGAATAAAAAAGTTTAATTTTCAATGAAGATTAATTTTTTCTCAAAAAGTTGAATTTAAATAAATTACATAAAAAATTTTGAAAAACCCTGAGAATTAAGAAAATAAATCTTTCAGATTTTTTCGACAATTCTGAATAACTTTTATAATATTGTTAAAAAGATTTTTTATTTTATTTCGAAATTAATGTTTCAAAATAAAAAAAAATAGTTTTAAATTTTCCAAGGAATTTGAAAGCAACAATTTTTTTTTCTCTTAAAACCTTCAAAATTTTTTTTATACTTCTAGATATTTTGTTCAAAATCTTCAAATCTTGCAAAATTTGCAAAATTTGCTTGAAAATCTTCTACATTCGTTTTCAAAAGTTTTGAAATCTTTTTCAATTTCCTCTTAATATTCATTTTCCAAAATAAAAAAGTCATTTCGAATTTTTTCAGGAATTTTAAGCAAAAATTATAAATCTTCTCAAACCTTTTACAATTAATTAATTAATAATATTCGTTAAAATCAAGCAAAATAAAAAAATTGTTTTGAAATCTTTAAGACTTTTCTCGAAATATTTCGAAATCTTCAAAATTTAAAATTATTAATTAAAAATAAAACAAAACTCATTTGGAATTTCCTTATAAACGGTAATTTTTTGGTTCATAATTTAATTTTTATGATCTTTTTTAAAGCGTTAAAAAGTTGATAAATTATATTGTGGTAGCGAAAATATAAGGCTATAATGAAATTAGAATATTAGAAAATAATAAAAATAATTTTTAGAAACATTCAGGAATAAATTTTATTTAATTATATCATTACCATAATTATATTTCAAGTCTCGAAATTTAACTCATGGCAAAATATGTACATAATTTGTGGCTGGGAAGATCTTTCTACCATTTAAAAACCGCAAAATTTCACTCAGAATAAACATCAGAAAAATAATAAATATAATTTTACATTGTTTCCTTGGAAATTTGCTAGATATGATCTGAGGAAATATAGTTATTTTAAACTTCACTGAATATTTCTAAATTTTAAGAATAAATTATGTCCCAGTTTCTCTTATTTTATTACAGTTCTGGATACTTATCTTAGCAATAATGTCATAATTTAACTTTCCTCTTTTCTTACGCTAGTATATATTTTTTACTTATTATTCATAAATAAACACTTTAAAAGAAATTCTCTAGATGACTTGAATTAAAATCCAAATCCAAAATTTAAACCTAAATTACTTTTACAGGGACTAAAAGAACAAATTCAGAATCAAGTTTGTTTTGATTTCTTAAATTAAAAGGACATTTTAAAAAATGAATTTCATGCGAAGCAATGTGTTTTTAAATTATATTTTAACAAATAAAATATAGAGTAATTATTAACATAATAATTATAGGGGGTATGGTTAAGGTAGCCGACGTGACCAAAATCATGTTTTTAAAAAAGAAAGTTTTCTATGATTTTAAGAATTAAAATGATATTATCAGTCATGTCTAATTGAAGAAAACCATTCTTTTTAATTTAAAAAGTCTAGAAAATGCAAAAGATATTTATTTGCAAATTAGTTTCTACAATTTACTTTTTATTTTACTTTCACTTCTTACCAATTTAAAAATAATTGAATTTGAATAAATCATGATTTTTTTATTGGGAAAAAATTGTTTTAACAATTTCAATGAAAGAGAAATTTACTTACAAAAGCTGAAACCGTTGAGTTGTAGAGATTTTTTTCACAGAAAAAATAATCCCTTATTATTTAAAATCAATCATTTTTTTAAATTGATCAGATGCAAAAATAAGCAAAAATTCAATTGAAAAACAACGTTGTTCATATAAACGTTTTTCACCAGTTTTAAAATTTCTTTATTAAACATTATAATGTTTTTCATTTAGGTGACACTAACAGTAGTATTATTCTGAGTTTAGAAATTATGAAAAACTATTTATTTTAGATTAGATTAGATTTTAAATTTACATTGGCACATTGCCTTTAAAAAATAAGAGTAAACTTTCGTCACTCAATCTTAATTTATGAGTTAAATAAAAAGTAAATTGACAAAATTTTAGTTTTAATTTAAAAATTAGATTAATCTTTTCCTCTTGAGAATGGCACCATGAAAAAAATAAAACATTTTTTAATAATTATATTTCAACGGTCTAAATATAGAGTACTTATTATTATATTTATTAAAATGCAAAAGATAATGATTTGCAAATTAGTTATTGTAATTTACTTCTTATTTTACTTTCGTTTCTTACCAATTTAAATATAATTGAATTTTAATAAATTTTGATTTTTTTATTGGGAAAAGATTCCCTGAAACAATGATCCTCAAATCAATTTTTTTTAGTTTCGGAAAATATTGTTTTAACAATTTCAGTGAAAGAAAAATTTACTTACGAAATCGGAAACAGTTGAGTTGTAGAGATTTTTTCCACAGAAAAAATAATCCCTTATTATTTAAATTCAATCATTTTCTTTTAATTGATCAGATGCAAAAATAAGAAAAAACTCAATTGAAAAAAAACATTGTCCATTTAAACGTTTTTCACCAGTTTTAAAATTTCTTTGAAATTGTGGAAAAACTATTTATTTTAGATTAGATTAGATTTTAAATTTACATTAGCACATTACCTTAAAAACTGGGAGCAAAGTTTCGTTCCTTAATCTTAATTTATGAGTAAAATAAAAAGTAAACCGAAAAAAGTTTAGTTTGGATTTGAAAATTAGTCTAATGTTTTCATCTTAAAAAATGGCACGATGAAAAAAAAACATTTTTTAATAATTATATTACAACGATCTAAATGTAGAGTAATTATTATTATATTTATTAAAATGCAAAAGATAATGATTTGCAAATTAGTTTTTTTTTATTATTTTTTATTTTACTTTCGCTTTTTCCCAGTTTAAAAATAATTGAATTTTAATAAATCATGATTTATTAGTTAATGGTTTAAAACAATAGATATCCGCGCTAATCATGTTCAATGCTTTATATTGAAGAATGAGTCAAAAGAATGATAAATTTAAAAATCGTATTATCTTAAGTAACTTTCCTGTAGAAACATTAATTTATTCATAAAAATTTGTTTTAAAATTCTTTTAAATATTCCCTGAAGATATATTTTTAAGAAATTATTGAAATATGAGATAGGAATCTAATGAAAATTTTGTTATTATCTTGAAACTCGAATTATTCCTACAATTTTTTGAAAATCCTGCAAAATCAAGAAAATGATATTAAAATCTTTCAGATTGTCTTTTCTAAAAATTTCAATGCAATTTTTTTTTCTTTTAAAAACTTTTAAAATGCTTGAAGAGCTAAGAAAATTTGTTGTTCAAAATCTTCAAAAGTCTGTATTTTGTTTTCTGTAATCCATTGTTAATTTTTACAACAAAGTAAAAAAAATAGTAATAAAAATTAATTCAATTTTTTTGAATTGTAGAAAGTTACACATTACTCTTTTTTTTTAAGTTTTATACTACAAAATACGAAAAAACATTTAACTATTTGAATTGAAATGTAATTTTTGTTAAATTTTGTACATTTTTGTACAAAAAAGTCAATATTTTATAAAAAAAATACAGTTGCCGCCAGCGATGAATGAAAAATAAAATAAATAAGTAAGAAAAACAAAAAATACTTACCCATAACTATAAAGAGATCCTTGCCCAAAAGGGCGTGAAAAACTCGCCCGTATTTCTTATTTTTTCGACAAAAACAATTAATTTGTTACACCTATTTTAAGCCGGCGATTCCACAGATGGTCTGAGGGATACTGAAGCCTGAACGAAGTGAGTGCACTTGACATAGAAGCACGCGCCCGCCTTATTCCAAAAGACACCGTTATCTACTCACTAAGTTATATTCAGCTATCTCCTTCATTGTAGTAAGAAATGCTTCACCGACACGTGTGTAAAATCTGTTTTCTGTTTTTATTTTACATCTGCTGCACACACGTAGGAACGACTTCACACACGTAGGAAAGACTTCACACACGTAGGAAAGACTTCACACACGCAGGAAAAACTTCACACACGCAGGGAAGTCTGACACGCAACTTTCCTTAGGGAAAGAATAGGTACACATGCGCAGAGATCCCCCTTAGGCTTTAATAATCGACCGAGCAATGCGCGTCAGGAAATTTGTACGCAATTAGACCCGAAAATCTAGTTTGCTATAGCTATGGATATCAAACTTTTATAATTAATTATAAATAAACAATGCGTCCGATCAAAAACATATTTCTTAAATATTAAATAATTTAATAATCGATATTAAAATCATTTAGCTACAATGTTTGTATAATTTTCGTATAAATTTGACTAAAGATTGATTACAAAAATCTTACTTTCACAAAAATATTTTCGATTCATAAGAACAGAAAATTAATTACATTTTATATTACATATTATTGTTTTATTTTTTAAATACATTGTTTGAATTTTTCAAGTCCAGCTGGAGAACTATTAAACTACAATTTTTTTGATAAATTTGTATTTTTAATCTCAATTGAATTTCAAATTTAATAACTAAAATAAATAATACCATTTTTATTGAAATTTTTTCATGAGGAATAGTTAAATTTTGAACAAATCAAATACATTATAAAATAATAAGGTGCATTTTCAACCAAATGATTCAACTTTAAAACATAAGAGACAAGTTTTCAATAAAATAGTTGAACTTTTCACTAAATAGTTCAATTTTCAATTAAATAGTCGAACTTTTAATAAAAAAAAAAAAAATCAATCAGAACAGTTACATTATTAACGAAATAGTTAAATTTTCAAGCCAAGAAGACGTATTTTTTAGAAGACAGTTTTTTTTTTAATACAAAGATGAATTTTTAAGAAAAAATGTGATAATTTATATCTCAACCAAAAAAGACTAATTTTCAATCAAACAGTTGAAAGGGAAATAATTAACTTTGCAACAACACGTTTGAACTTTTAACCAAATAGTTTAATTTTCAACAAAAATATAATAGTTAATATTTTAACTAAAAATCATGAAATTTTTGCAAAGCGACATACATGAATTTTAAAATAAAAAAGATGGATTTCTATAAGTTCAAAGATTTATTTCCTATACAAAAAGACTAATTTGAAATTAAAAATAGTTAATTTGAAACAAAAAAAAAAAATTTCAAAAAATTAATTAGATTTCTTCATTATTCACAGGTATATTAAAAAAAAGACGAATGTAAAAAAAATAGTTGAACTTTAAACTAAGAAAGCTTTTAGTTTAGTTTTCAACACCAGAACATTAATTTGCAATAAAATAATTCTATTTAACAAATTGTGATTAATTTCTTGCTACGAATAAAAAAAAATGATTAAAAATTATTCTAGGGGACAAACTTCATTATTTGCCTTATATTTTGTAAAAATCAGAAAGCTTGTTCACTTTTAGAGTATTATGGATTTTAAAGAAAAATGTTGTCACAGAAAAAAATAACAGTAAAAATACTATTAATCCTCTAATATAATTAATTTCACTTCATAACTTTACACTTTATTTTTCCATATTTTTTAGGATGAATACATCATAGAAAGCAAAACGAAAAAATATATTATATTATTTTGTCAAGGCTTTTTCAAGATTATATTATCGAGATGTTCGCTAATTCTGAACAGCGACTGAAAAAGCTTCTTTAGTTAAAAACTCAACTACTTACTTGGTTGAAAGTAGAAATAATTATTTGAGCTATTTTTAACTATTGCATGTTTCGTTTAATATTAATGTTTTGCAGTTAAAAATATTGTTTGAAAAATTCTGTATTTTGTGGAAACTTTTTGTCTTTTGTGGTGAAATTTTAATCTTCTTGGTAAGTAAGTAACTTTTTTCTTAAAAATTCAACTATTACGTTGAAAATTCAATTAAAAATCAAAATATTGGGTTTGAAATTGATGTATTTTGTTAAAAATTATTGTTTTTTGGTAAACAAATACTATTTTTTCTTGAAATAATATAATCATATTTGGTAGATATTTCATTTATTTTGTTCAAAATTAGTTTTTTTATTGAAAAGTAATTTTTTAACTAAACATGGTACTATTTCATTTTTTTAAAATCTTGTTTTGATGATAGACATTATTTCGTTAAAAAATGTATTTTATTTATTTTAAAAATCGAAACTTCACTCATTTGGTTGAAAACGTGTCTTTTATATTCAAAAATGAAGATATGATTGTGGAAGATTCATATTTTTGGCTTTTAAATTTAACTTTTTTTTTAAATTCGTCTTTTATGGCTTGAAATCTGAAGAGTTATTTACAAATAAATAAACTGCGTAGCTCGCTGGATATAAAAAGAGAAATAGCCCATGCATTTTTGATTCTCA